>OVAN01003555.1:0-28655 GCA_900406275.1 Anastatica hierochuntica
TGGCTGTTGTAGATAGTTTTCGTAATTGTAAGATGAGATGTTTCGTTTTTTCGGAGATAAATAATCAATTTAGTTTTTTTTTTTATTATTAGTGGTAAATGAAATTCTTATGCAACAAATATAAATTCCAATTAAAAAAGTTAATATGAGCTTATGCAATTATGAATCTTAGNTAATATGAGCTTATGCAATTATGAATCTTAGATGGCATTCAATAAGAACTTTAAAAATAAGCTTAAGTGGATAGACTAGAAAGCTAAAATTAGTTAGATGTGTGAGCAGTTAACAATTTTTAACAATTGATTTTAGCGTGTTGAGAATAATTTAGTTACCGAAGTTCGATTTTTAAATGGTATATTCAAAAGTTTGTTTTCTATGGAAAGATTATTTGTGACAAAAATCACCACGTAACCAAAATTACAACCTATGATTTTATTGATGGAGGAAAAACTCCATAAGAATATGCCATGTTTACTACATCAATTTTCACAATCCAATACCACCAGACTAAAACCATCACTCATCAACGCTAGATGAATCGCAAAGTAGACATTTGTACATCAGAATTAACTATCATTCTAGAGGATAGAGAAAGAAACTTAAAGGAAATAGGAGAATAATTGCCGCAAGATGAGACGAAGAAGATGAACTAATGCTACCTTGAACATATGAACCATCAATATTTTTATCGAACTACCGTTCATCCATAAATCTCCACCACCCAAAAATTATTAAGAAAGATCTTCACCGTCGACGGATCTGCGCTGGTGCTACGGAAACCGGCACCGAAAAACAACAAACTGGATCGAAGAAAACTGTTGACGGGTTAAACTTAAGGTTGAATTTGCAAGATATCCATAAAAAAGGATATTAGCATATATAGCACCTTATATTTTTGGCAATAAAATATTCAAATTTTCGGCATCCATTATCATCATATTATCCTTGACATAAGTTAGTTATATTTATTTATTTATTTAAATTTTTATTTCTTTGATTTATCCACCTAATTTTCAAATTGCTATATATATATATATATATATATATGTATATATATGAATAGTTAGACTACATATTTGACGGAAAAAAAAAAGAAAGTTAGACTACATATTTATCTAAAGACATATCAAACTTCAAAAATATTGAAACCTAATTATAAATGTAAAAACCTGTTAATTTTATTGTTATTATTAAGTTAATTGGTAAACTTCAACTAATAATATAAGTTGTCAAATATACAAGTATAAAAACAAATAAAAAACTGAACGAAAAAAATTAAACATAGTAGTCACTATTCTATAGAGTACTCCATGTAGAATGATTATTTTCTATTCATAAGAAACATCATGGTGTGTTGAATAATTCATGTAATGATAAATTAATTAACTGAAAGCTATATAAGTTTGCAGTATAAATGGTATTAAAAAACTGGGAAGGATATTTACTAAAAACAATGTTGAAAAACTAAATAAATAGATTGTTATGAATTGCAAAAATAATCTGACTATTTTGTGTAGACGGACTATTTCACAATCATGTAATTTACAATGTTATTTAAATTTCATTATGAAATATATATTTTTAAAAAAATTCAAATTATAGGAAATGTGAAAAAACCAACGTTTTTTGTATTATAGAAAATTTTATCAAACATTTATATAAAACAAAAAATCCGACTAAAAATGGTCGGGTGAAGAGTGAAAAAATTAGAAAAACAAGAAATTGAGAAAAAATTGGATATGTGGAAATAATGATAAAATGGAATTATATAGAAAATACGTTTTTCTTGTTTTGATTAGTTTATCAAATATATATATATATATATATATTTGTTTTACAATGCAATTCTCCTAAATTTAATTGCTCTCTAAGGCGTACTCAACCAGAACGCGTCGCGAAACATATTTCTTTTTGTCTTTTTCAGCATATTGCGCACATATCTACTTGTGTAATAATTTACGTATTGTAGTTTTGTATGTCTTTAACGTTGTTACTATGATATAATTCATTGAAATTTTAGATGTAAAAAAAAAATCGCTCTCTTTGACAGTTGATGGTTTTTTCATCTTACAGAAAATTTTTTTTTAGGCTTTTAATATTCTTTTTATTAATAACGTATAACGATTATAAAATTCAAACCAATTAATTGAAAGTATTTAAATTAGTTAAATTTTTATTTGTGTATAATTATTAAAAATAATTTAATGTAAAGTTAATGCATGAATAATTCTATATTGGTTATTTTGAAAAAGTTAGAAATCAATCAAGGAAACCGGTATCTGCAAGTGGTAATTGGGCCTAGTGAGATGAATGATAAAAAAAAAAATCAACAAGGGAATAGATTCCTCGGGATTTGATTTGGTTCGATCGAGAAGAGAGCATGTGCACGGAGGGTTCTCTTCACGAGGGAAAACGGAAAAGATAAGAAATTTAATTCACAGTCTATATATACATATATATAATAAAATTGTAGTAGCAATCTGTTTGATTTCAATTTCGCGAAGAAAATTAGCAGCAGAGAAGAAGAAAAAAATGTGGCCTTTTTGGTGGAAAGGAGCATCTGGGTTCTCTGCTCGTTCCACTGCTGAAGAAGTCACTCATGGAATCGATGCTTCTGCTCTCACCGCCATCGTCACAGGTCTTCTCCTTCTTCTTCCTCATGTTTTTATGATGTGGGTTTGTTTCAGTTTTGTAAATTTTCCATTGTTTCAGTTCTGGGTTTATGATTTTTATTCTACCCTTGACGAAAGGATCAAACTTTTTCTTCTTTTTGCGGAATAAGTTTGTAAGAGAAAAAGAAGATCTTTGATGGGTTTTCTTTAACGTATCTGTTGGTTTTTTAATTACAGGAGCATCAAGTGGTATTGGGGAAGAGACTACACGTGTCCTTGCTCTTCGTGGTGTTCATGTTGTGATGGCTGTAAGGAACACAGATTCTGGTAATCAAGTCAGAGAAAAGATACTTAAGGAAACACCTGAAGCTAAGATTGATGTGATGAAGTTAGATCTTAGCTCAGTGGCTTCCGTCAGGAGCTTTGCATCTGAATACAAGTCCTTGGACCTTCCCTTGAATCTTCTCATGTAAATTCCCTAACTTTACTGTTAAAACACTAATCCTTCTTTTCGATTTAGTGATTTCTGGATAAGTGAATGTTGTTATTGAGTATTAGTTTGGGTTTATCTCTGTTCTTCTTTTCTTTTTTGAAGCAATAATGCCGGGATTATGGCATGTCCTTTCATGCTTTCTAGCGACAACATCGAATTGCAGTTTGCAACCAATCATTTAGGTATGTTTAGTTTAGAAGAACATTTGATTCTCCATTTTTTGCTTCATTCTCAGAACTTTTTGTTTGTTGCCTTTATTTCACATATCAACACACAATTTATGAAGTATGATGAGGATAGTTTGGCTCTTAGTGCTAGATTGAAAAGTTGTTTGATTTCGTGTGTAAACTCTAGTCCCCGGCTTTTGTGTTTCCATTTCGAGAGTTTAATATGAAGTTGTATGATGAACGTTTTCTGTTTTCAGAAGTTTATGTTTATACAAAATTTCAGGTCATTTTCTGTTGACGAAGCTTCTTTTGGAGACGATGAAGAAGACAGCTAGTGAAAGCAATAGAGAAGGAAGAATTGTTATCGTCTCATCAGAAGCTCATCGATTAGCTTACCGGGAAGGGATTCGGTTTGACAAAATAAATGACGAATCAAGGTGATTGTTATGTAATACAGTGATAGTATTGTTCATTATTATTCATACAAACGATAAACAACATACTCTTATTTGCTATCTCTGCAGTTACAATACTATGCAAGCATATGGTCAGTCAAAGCTCTGTAACATATTGCACGCAACTGAGCTCACTAGGCGGTTCAAGGTAAAATAGGATTTCGCACGAGATTTCTCTCAATTTTAATCACTTCCAAATGCCAAAGAGAAAGCTAACAGAGTGGAGTTTTGTATATCTTTGGTTTTTGCTTAAAACAGGAACAAGGTGTGAATATCACTGCGAATTCACTTCATCCCGGATCCATTATGACCAATATTTTGCGCTACCACAGCTTCATAAATAGTAAATTCTTTAGCTCAATATACTTTATTTCTGGGTTTTCTTTGTTTTCTAATACCGCATATTGGATATTTGCTGGATTCTAAGTAACAAAAATCCTCAATGAAATATGTCATCTCGTGACTCATATACTTGGGTTATATTTGATTCGGTGACTTGGTTTTAGTAGTATGAAGTTAATTCCGTCTTAACCTAGGTATTTGCGCATCATTATGTTTGCCGTATTGTTTATGATCTAACAATGGATGCAACATTAGAGAACCAACCGGTAGTATCACGAACAGTACAGTAATCAGTCTAGTAACCACCTTTCTCTTGTTTCATATAGCAATTGGTAATGCGGTGGGAAAGTATGTGCTCAAGAGTATCCCACAGGTCTGGATTTCTGATTTCTCCCTATCAAATTTGCTTCCAAATTCATTACTACTTGAATAGCAACTGATCATTCCGTCTCAACTCACACACACACATTAATGTTTGCGTATGTCTGTGTGCGGTTTTTGCAGGGAGCCGCAACTTCGTGTTATGCAGCGCTGCATCCGCAAATGAAGGGAGTGAGTGGAGAATACTTGATGGACAACAACATATCTAATCCTAGTTCTCAAGGCAAAGACAAAGATTTAGCCAAGAAACTGTGGGAGTTTAGCTTGAGCTTAACCGGTGAAGAAGATACATAGATGCATTTACAAAGTTACAAATCTTACTGAAAAAGAGATCATGGTGACTAAAAGAAATTATGTATGGTTATATAAATGTATCTGATACGTTCTATAGTGGATTTCAAGCAGAAGAAAGAGTCTCTCAAACTTAGAGGCTTTGAGCAACATCCTTACATATAAATAAGAGGCTTGCTTGTTGTTATTTTTTTTCTTTCATGCTTGATGAAATGGCTTAAAATGGTGATGTGCCATCGAAAGAGGATCAATATTGATCCGAGCTTGAGGAATGTCTAGATCAATGTTGATCTAGAGTCTCTTGCCATTAAGCTATTGTAATCTGATCTTATTAAATACATAAAAGAAGATTTACAAATTGTTTTAGTTTCACTTTTGGGTTTCCACATAAATAGTCTCTGTTCTTAAGATCGATAGGAGAGATGGCTATCAGTATCCACATAGGTTATATAAAGTATTTAATCAGGTGTTAAACATTTCCTGGATTGGCTTTGATCTTTGATGACTGACTGTTTTAATAATTGGATTTTAGTTAGATTCAATCAATATAGCATTTTTTTAAAAAACATTTCTATCAGTTAGAAAACTATTAATAGTCTGGCTTGGGATCTGAATGTAACATTGGTTCATCATTAATAGTGAAGAAACATAAAAGTTTAAAAACGTTAAAATATGTTAAACAAAATAAGTGCCCACACGCAGGATCGAACTACGGACCTTCAGTTTACAAGACTGACGCTCTACCACTGAGCTATACGGGCTTTTTGTTATCACTTCTCACTGTCCTTAATATGTTAGTTGTAAACTTTCTTGTTAATAATAGTATAGATAGAGTCATGGAAGTATTACTAATTTATGAGAAATCACAATGTACATAATTTCTTATTTTTATTTCTGTAAGTCAGTGTTGTTTTGTCGTTCCATATCAACCTAGTTAAAGTATTAAACAAATATTACATGCATTAACAGATATAATATTAACAAAAAAAATTCAAAATTATGTTCATTTCTTCCATTGTTGATTGAACAGAAGTTGTATAACATTGCTTATATATTTTAATCTAATTCTTACAAGTGATGACAAACTTATCTCACTTACAACAAGTGTGATTATGATTGAACATTATTTTTATCACAAGTACAACTGTAGGAAAGTTAGTCGAACATTTCTCAAGGAAGTATCGATTTTTTTCAGAAAAAGCATACAAACTGAAAATTAGCAAGGCAACTTTTGAGTCTTTTTCAAATATTCAAAGCTAAAAGCGAGACACATGAAACAAAATATTCAAAAACAAAGTAGATTCATACTGAAAGTCACAAGGCACTTTTTCAAAGGCATACAAATCGTTAAAACTCATTATTATTTATAGAAAAACAGAAACTTACATAAACTAAGATCATAATCACCATTATAAAAGATCTTATTATTGTTATCAAATCTTATTTTAACGACAACTAGTGGCCACAAGTACTACGACTCGGACCAGAAACTAACTTACGACCCGACAATGAACCATCCTTTGGCACTCTCTTCTCGTACTTAGCCAATCCATCCCTTGGAACTATCCCGATCACATCACAACGACGATAAGGTACCATTGCAATTGAAGACGTCAGGTAAGTGAACAAGAAGAAGATGACTTTGAGAAGCTTATTCATCTTCAAATTCTTGTAATATCAAACACTTTCTTAAAACAAGTTACTTATTAACTTCTTAACGAGTAAACTATGCATATTTATAGGGTTTTCTTTTTTGTTATCTGTGTATGTTTTAATGCAATATTTAATGAATTGGGTGAATAGTATTGACTAATTATGCATTGGTTTGATGCTGTATCATTTACTTATCTGAGTTTTGGCGCTGAAAACTATTTTCATGCATGTATTATTTTTTTAGCGGTAATTATATTCAAATGTTTTTTTATAAAATTCAAATGTTTTTTATAAGAAGATAGCATTTGAATAGGGTAGACTCAGATCCTAGAACATACTATTAACTAAATATTTTTCATTTTCTCTTTTTTGTTTAGCAAAACAAATTTTAATGGAGAAAAAAGAAAGAATAAAAGTTTAAATAAAACGGTGTGAAGGAATTTTAGGCTCCGATTGGTAACATGCACTTTCAATTTTTAGTTGCACTAGATGTTATAATTTGATGTAACTTGCAGTAAAATTTATGTGGTAAAGCTTGCAGATTTATGTAGTATGTTTGCTGAAAAATATGACTGATCATTCTTATAAAACAAACGATTGGTAACTTTTATGATGTATAAGTTACAGTAAATGTTAGTAAAAATAAATTGTATTTAGATATTTATAAATAATTTATCACAAATTTAATTATAAAATAATCCTAATTTTAATATAACAAACTCAAAAGTTTTAAAAAGTTATAAAAACTTAATGACTTACATATCATAGTATATTTACAAATTTATATCATATTATCATTTATAGTACTTTTTGTGGTTAATTCTTCTTTTAAAGTAATTTAATCAAAATATAAACAGAAATGAACCATTAGAAAGAAAAAAAAATTAATATTACTTTTGCTTTTTATAAAAGTAAATTGAATGAGGTAAACAAAATCTTTTTTTTTGTTAAATGGTAAACAAAACTTTTGAGCAAGTTATTACAAGTTTTCCAATTATTGTCAATTTTTTATATGTTTTAAGTATTATATAAATTTGCAAAATTGAAAAAAAAATAGAAGTGTCCTTTGTGTTTTTACTTGAACTTCTACTTCACCACTTTTTATATGATTTTGCATTAACTTTGAGTTAGCAATTTAACAAAAAACATAACTCAAAATGATAAATCAACTATAACTCATTAATCTCCATAACTCAACTTTAACTCATGTTACCAATCAAAGCTTTAGTTTCTTAGACGAAGAAATCTCTAATAAAACTTGATTAATTTATAGAAATACACTTAAAAGGAAAAGAAATTTTACATTTACACCTGTCTTTTAATGGTTCTCAAATATACACCTCAAATATTAGGGTTTAGGATTTAGGGTTTAAGGTTTAGTGATTAGGGTTTAGGGTTTAGCTATTAGGGTTTAAAGTTTAGGAATTATGGTTTAGGGTTTAACGTTTAGGGTTTCTTTTCGTCTAGGGGTATAATGGTCTTTTTCATTAAAAAAAAGGTGTAAAAATCAAATTTTTTCAAGCAGGGGTATTTTTGAAAAACAGACAATACAAAGGTGTATTTTTGTAAGTCTCCCATAAAACTTAGAGACAATTTATTCTTACTTATTAACAACAACAAAAAAAAACAATTTATTCTTACTTTTGTACTTTAGAAAAAGAATTTATTATGAGGATGAAAATTTTGGAAAACGAGATAGAAATTAAATTAAGAATGTATTTGACTATTTTTTATTATCACCGAATGTATGCGACTCTTAGGAGTTAGGACCGTAAAGAGTTAATAATGCATGAATATATAAAACCTAAATAAATAAACTTAATCACTAAAAAAATTTTTAAAAGAAAACTGAAAAAGCCGATTTGATTCCAAAATTTATTTTAGTTTTCAAAGTCACAGAAAAAAAAGCTACAAACTCCTACACTTCTATCTAAAGAAGAAGGTTATGAATTAATATCAGACAACAAAGAGAAACACCATTCTTGTTCCCAATCTCCAACTTCTTCTTCTTCAGTCAAAGTCATAACACTGATTGTTCTGAGAACAGATCATAATATCCGAACCAAAGGAAGTAACAGCATGACGTCCAAAACCATTACCCACACATCCAAAACTCTCTTCATCATCACTATCTATTTGTCTTGGAGTCACTCGGTTTTGATACCTTCTCCGGTTAATCAAGAACACATTGAAGTAGTAACTCACCAGTTGCTCTCTCTTCTTCCCCCGGAAACCCTTCACCGCATTTTCCCAAAAGCACTCGCAATCCGTTACCATCATCTCCTTAAACCGCTTCTCTTCTCTCTCTGTCCATCTCAGCGACACTTCTTCTCCCATTTGATTGAATCTCCAATGGAAAAAGACTTCCCCGAGATCACGTTTTAGTTCCATCCTCTTCTCTGCTATGTGGAATCTAATGCATTCAACGGAACCAGAGAGGTTGATATCACAGCTGCAACAATCTGGCCTTCCTTTTCCAATCATATCATTTTCGAGACCTTCTTCGTTTCCCAATGGCCATATACGGGTTCCCAACCATTTAGTATCGCTATCTAAACTGGATCCTCCTGTCCATTCATCGACTCGGGCTTGAAAATGACGCCCTACACAAACATACCTTCTCGGAAACTCTGGTTTGTTTGGCTGTTGGATTGCACTTGAGTCCACTTGTAAGTCTGAAGCTCCAGACGTTCCTGCAACAAGATCTGTCGGGGCTTCTGCAATAAGGTCTAACCTTGCAGGAGTTGAGGATTTACTTGCAGTGATCAATTCTCTGCAATTGCTGGAACTTGATTTAGTAGGAGAGACCGAACTTCCATTGCAACACGACGATGAATGGGCTTTTAAATGTGGACGCCTCATGCTGTATCTTAACCTCCCTGTCGACCTACGATCGTCTTCATACATAGAAGGATGTATAGTTCGTTGACCCTGCAAGAGCTCAATGTGAGTTTAAGCTATCTCACAGAAGATTAAAGACAAGGCATGCTTAGAAGTTAGAACTGCAGCAACAGGATTTATTATCAAAGTTAACATAGCAGACAGGAAAATTTTCGAAGAACACTCACTATTTGCTCTAACAGTCGATAAAATTTCAAAAACGGCATACGATTAACAGATGACATTGGAGGCAAGAAAGAATTTGAGAGTACCAGAAGTTGAGAGTTTTGATATCTGACTTCAGCATTATCTCTTTGAACCAGTAAAGCTTTTTTCGCTCGAACCACTTGGATCCAACACTGGTTTCCGGTATACTCCTTCCATTTTGACCAGTGTGGTATTACACCAACGGAAGGATCATGAGGACATCTTGAAACCAAAGTAAGCCACTTCAACATTCCTGGTAAAGTTTGTTGATTTTCCGATGAAAAGTCCAGACTTTCTTCTTCCTCCCCACATACAGAATCATCACTAAGATCAACACAAGACGTTTCAACTTCTTCGTCATCATCATCACCGCTGTTCTCTCTAAATCTCTTTCTAGGCCGGTGGGACTCTGAGCCGGGCTCTTCAACATGATTACATCCAAATACCATAGCTCTACTACGTTTTCGGCAATCTCCATTTTCCAACAAACCCTTGAATCCATCCCCTAGCTCATGCAACAAACCCCCAAAACACCCTCTCTTTTTGCTCTCATTGTTGTCCCAATTCACAATCCTCGACTTCTCCACCGCCCATTTCTCCATCCTGTCCAAATACTTGGTATAAATCAACCTCAAAGACGGCGAAACCGAACAATCCAAACCTAATTGCTCAGCCACTGAATCCCACAACCCTTTCTCAGACACAGAATCAAACCCTTTTCTCTCCCTCACCAACACAAACAGCTTAAACAAATCAACGGTTTCGCCATCGCCGAGAATCGCAGGGAGAGGCCTAATACTACTGCTGCTGCTACTACTACTACTACTCTTACCCTCTTCCTCAAGAAAAATCAACAGAGCTTGATCAAACAATATCTTTAACTTCTCTTCACATTCATCAAACAACTCAACCTCAACATCAATGTAAGAACTATTATTGAAACTTGACCATCCTTCCATCAAACCCTTGGCATCAGTTTCATCCTCTAATCCAACGAAACACAATAGAGATCTAATTTCCAGAGAGATGGGTCAAAGAAACAAACATGGATTATCCAAAAAGGTTTGATTTTTATTTTTTTATAATAAAAAAACAGATCTTTATGCCTTTGTGATATCTCGAATTGTACCTGTGGGAATTTTCTAATTAGTCAATGCTCATGAGTTTTATTATCTCCGCCATTGTTGTTACAGAGGTGACAAAAGATACTGACACAAAGGGTACAAAGATTGAGATTCAATGGAAAAGACATGCAAATGCAAAGTACTAACACAAGAAGAAGAAGAAGAAAAAACCTATGTTTCCTGGAAAACAATATTCTTGTATATATTTTTCGTTTGTGACAAATCTGGGTTTTTTAAGAAAAATTAAAAATTGGGTTATAAGAATAAAGAGAGAAATCTAAATCTGAAACGAAATTAAAAAAAAAATTGATTTTGATGTTTTTGTTATATAGGGTTTCTAGTGGTGAGTAATATCCTTAATCTAGGGTTTTCAAAATGGCATCAAGTAATTTACAAAGTGGAACGGATTTTATATTATGTGAGGTCAAAATTATTAATTTTGTGTACTTCCCCTTCGTTATTACTTTTTAGGAAAAAAATTTCTAACCGAAATTCTCTTGACCAATTTTTCTGTTTTTTTCTTTTGTTTGAGGAGTTTTGAACCAAAATTCATATATCTCATTATTAGAATTTAAGTAAATTTCTCTCGAGCAACAAACATAACAAATGTTTTTTTAGTAAATCGCGTTATCCCGTTTAATAGGTTGTTTAGTTATAAATCAGAACTTGTGTATCAGTATCGAAAAAGAAAATAAATGTTTTCTATTCCTTTTATTCAAGAAAGTTAGTGAAATTCACCCAAAAGAGCAGAGATGCAATTATAATAAAGTTTAAAATTGATTAGGTCTTTGTTAGTTTACAAGCAAATGCTATGTCCTTTGATAAGAGTAAATATTAACTCAATATATTACTCCCCCGTATCATATTAGTTGATGTTTTAAGGAAAAATGTTTGTATCAAATTAGTTGATTTTTTTTGTCAAATATATCAAATTAGTTGATACTTTCAAGTTTTTATGTAAAAATTTAATGTTATATGATGTTTGTGACCGTGTGTATTTTATTTAAAATATGTAATTTGAATAAAAGGTAAGGATTCTTTAGTCCAATTGCAAAATTTTTAAACATCAAATATTATGAAAGGAAGTAGGAGTATCAAATTTTTAGCTTTTCTTGCTTTAAAGATCTTTAGCAATTTCTGCAGGAGTGGCTAGTAAATAGCAATGCATCTACCTATTGTGAGGGGTTGAGTTGACCATTTCAAATTAGGTTTAGTTTCAATTGATTTTCCTTCAGATCGATTCATAGTACCATTGTGTAGAAAAATGCCAATAAACAAAAATGGAAATTGCAGAATCGAGGCAAAGCGTCAGCATGAAAAAAATTACATATAACTTTTGACATGATGATCTTAAGATTTCGAATCATATAGGAAAAAGCAATCTCAAATGCAAGGATTAGAAACAAACAGAGTGTTTATTACATACACTAAAGAAAAAAAAAACAAAGAATCTGTAGACGCTTCGGGGTTTGGTTTTAACCATTTTGGCAACAAACAATTGTAATGACATGATATCAAGCCTTGAAGAGAAGCTCGATAGCTTCGAAGAAGAGAGGTGCAATCTCCGGAGTCGGTGTTTTCACTGCACATTTGAGGCCGGGTTGCCCCACCATTGCAGTCAGTTCGATCAAGAGCGGTACCTCTCTCGGAACCTTTGCTGATAGATATATCACGTCTTGGTTCCCGTTCTTCCGCTTTGCTATGAAGAACATGTTGAATGCTGTCAGCAAATCAACAGTTGATTCAACGCTTCCGATGGTGATCCCTGGGAACTCTTTCTGGACTTCGTTCGAGTCCGGTAATGACCTCCATGTCTATGCAAAACGGAAGAAAACAAACCAGAATGATGGTCATTCGTTCATTAATACAGTTAACAAAAACCGCAGTGGTGGATGGTTCTGTTACCTCGAGGAAGGTTCCACGTTCCATTCTACCGTCTTCCCCGAAAAGGGCATGAAGTACAATCTTATCGGTGAAATACCAAACAGGCTGCTGATTGTTTTTGACAGCGACTTGTAGGAGCGAGCTGGGAGGTCCAGCAGACATGTTCTGGAACAAGACCATAGGTAGCATTGTCCTCGCAGATGTTCCAGGTTGCAACGGCGGAATCTGAAACAGTAAAAACACTAGATGTTGGTTTCAAAGATTCAGACCTATATTTCAGATATAAGAGTGGGTTCAGATACAGTTACCTGAAGAGGTCCGCCAGCTGCAAGACCAAATGTGTTCTTGTTGAATTGAATCATGAAACCATCAAGTACCGCCTGTGTATTGTTCTCGAAGAGCATACTGTAGAATACTTGTCCATCCCTTCGAGTTAATTGAGCGCTTATCTGCAGACCTTGTCCGGTTGAAGCAGGCACAACAACAGGCAACAGCGGCCTGCAATCAAGTTCATAAGATTAAACGAAGTTGTTTACAAACTAGGAGACCACAATTAGACTTGGTTGCGTGAACTAATCCCTCCAAAATTTGACTATTAAAGTTATAACTCACCCAGATGGAGTCGTGGGTTCATCAACAGGGACAATTGCGGCATTATCCAATCCCATCAAGTCACCTAACAGGTCAGGCACAGGAGCTGGGGCCGTTGGCGCAGGAGCGGGCTGTCTTCCCGTAGGATGTGGGATATTACCTGTGGTGGCTGGAGGGGAAGCTGCACTATCAACCGGATTACCAGATGAGTATCCTGCTTCGCTTCCTTCCGCAAAGTCCTCGTCTTCTGTTTTCTGAACTGTGGTTTTCAAGCGGGTCACGAAAGCCTCTGGGGGTTTGTGGTACACCGAGGACAAGGTGGAAATATTTGTAAGCAGCTCATCAAGGAGGGATGGTTCCAGTTGGTTTGAGTCGTCAGTAATCACAGGCTTTTCAGCTAAAACAACATCCTTGGCCGCCTAATGAAGAGCAATAATTGTTTCAGAAAAATGCATCTCAGGATGACAAAAAGGGAACAATCAGGTAAACGATGTTTGCTACTTTAATTTTTTGTCAACAAAAAGATGTTTGCTGCTTAAATAAATGATTCTGATTATATATATCCTGGCTAGGTAAGTGCTGGAAAGGTATAGATGTCAAGATAACACACACCTCAGGATCAGTAGACAGAAGACGCCAGTATATGTATGCACGATCTCTGAGGTCAGGATTATCAGTCTCCACGGTAGCATTATTCAAGACAACCTGATAACAACAAACATATCGGAACAATATGCTAATCGTCACATACACGCACGTAAAGATCGTAAAAATAGAGGTGAGAATGAGCATGGTAGAACCTGAATCATTTGTTGAGGGCCTTCAGTTGGCTTCTTCAGAAATAGCTTAACAGTAGCGGTTAGAAGCTGCAGCTGGACCTGTGCTGGTTCTTCTGGAAAACTCTCAAGGAAACTTTCAAGGAGCTCATCAGCATTGTCAATTCTTTCAGCATATTCACCAATGATCCATATCATAGATGCCTTTCACGATGCAGACAGACAAAATTATAAGTTTGGCGACTTAAATTTAAATTAAGATGGGAATTTCACTTTTCCAAACCATAAAGTTCATTACCTTAGCTTCTGGTTCGTCCAAAGTGTCTAAACTCTCGCAGAGTGTGGCAATTATGGACTCATACCTGTATGTTATTTTGAGTATCATAACCAAATTAAAATAGAGCTTACAGCTTTTTGAGATGGCATTATAAGGGACTGAGCAATGTCAACTTACGTGTTTGGATATCTTCTGAAGATATCTTTGATGACGATAATGGCCTCCTGAACAACATAGTTTACTTTGATCTTGATCAATTCAAGCAAAACACTAATGCAACGTTCGGCTGCTCTCTCTAGTTTGATAGCACATCGGCCTATGGCACGAACAGCCTTTCTAACAAAATCAACGTCTACTTCCGTGGCGTACTCTTTGAACTCCAGAAGAACCTACAGTAGCATTTTCCAGAAGTCACAATGATATGCACCAAATAATCAGGTCATACGAAAGATGGTATTTCGCTGAGGATACCTGGTCTATGTTTCGGTCAGAGGCAAGTTTTATCATAATCTCCAACTTCTCCATCTTAACATAAATTGGGTCGTTGTACTTGCAAAAGAAAACCTAAGAGCAAAAAATATATCATTTGCAACCCGGTCAATAAATGCATACATAGATTCTTTTACTAATTTAGGATCTATGATGCACAGCAAACACCTTGATTTCATGGGCAAGGATTGTGGGTCGTTTTTGCACAATAAGATTAATGTTCCGGAGTGCAACATATTGAATCTCAGGTTCCGCAGATAGCAATGTAACAAGGGGTGGAGCCATCTTCTTGCAAAGATTTCGAATCACATCTGTACTAGTAATAAGTTCCATTTGTTGAAGGATCATCTGTAATAGAACAGAAGTGGGAACTCGTTAGAAAATATGCAATGGCGTACTTGATGTTATACAAGAACGTTTTGCGAGCTACCGGATGACAATAAAAGTAGAGGATACCAGTCAAAAGCAGCTCACCTTAACAGCTGAAAGCACAACAGCGCAATTTGCATGTTGCAACCTTGGCGTAACTCTCTCAACAATATTTTCAGCTTCACGGGGATCGGCTGCTTTATACCTTGATAAAGCATCTAATATAAAAACTTGACCCCACCTGTGATGATCATAGTCAGTACTAATAGTGGAGGTAACAAAGCTTATCCAGTTTACTCATCTTTTGGATCTTTATCTGCAGATAAAACCTTGTAACGAAAAACAATTCTCAACTGCTGCGTGAGATAGATACAAATTCATACAATGACAACAACTAAACAAACTGAGGCTATACCACATCAAGCAAGCCATTTCATGACCCATCATTAATTTACCAAACCACAAATATTTAGGACAATATCTTAAAGCATACAATAACCGGCCATAGGTATCCAATATCAAACAGAATTCAGCGAAACAACAGAACTGGAGATAAGAAGTGGACTTACTCAGTGCATTCATTTAGAGCAGTAAGGAGTTTTGTAAGGGTGGTGCTATTGATCTCAAATATAGGGCTGGTACTATTCTCTTGAATCTCTGCAAGGGCTGCTACAGCATTGGCAACAACCATCGGATTATTATCTGATATCAGATCCTTCAGAGCTTCAAGAAAACCCCTATCCTCAACCAATTCAGCATTTATGTCAAACAGCTTAGCAACACAAATAGCTGCTGTCTTCCGGACATATGGATCATCGTCCTAAACAAACATTATGCAAAGGATAGTGAAAATAATGACTAGTCGAGATGAAACAGACTCTTCGAGTAAAAATGAAGATGTAACATTTAAAACTCAACCTTTAGGCACTTTTGAAGAGGATCACATAGATATTCTGTTATTTTATCAACACGAATGCAGCCCATTGTTCGCACAGCAAGAGCACGGATGAGCGGATTTGGATCTTGTGAATCCTGCAGAATACAAACCAAAAATTTTGTAATGATCAGGCATTTGACCAGTTTCTTTCTTCAAAACAGAACAAAGGAATGCCACTATATTACCTTTACAAAGGTATTTACTGCCAGAATAGCAAGATCTGGCTGGCTTTTCGCATAATTTATGAGATACAGGTAAACAAGCTTCTTCAGCTCCAAATTTTCCGTTTGCATGCAATTGACAACATCGGTAAAAAGTGATGAAACATCCTTCCCAACAGTCATTGCCGCAATAACCTTCTTAACTGCATCTTTTCTCTTATCCTAAGTAACACAGAAAGCATACAACAAGAGTTAACAAAACTGAAACCACAATACAAAAAGCCTCCTTCCTTGTTAAATCCTGAACATTTGCATCTTATTAAACGGTAAATTTGCGTTAGAATATACATAGAAGAAAGCCTCTGATAACAAACGGAACTGAAAACGAATCAAACAAAACAAGATTGTGAAATCAAACACTGCCACAAAAAGACTTTCTATGGAAATTCCTACTAAAGTTAATAAGCTAGTTTAGTCTCTCGAATTGCAAAAGAGAAACTCGTAAGATCGAAACAACAGCTCACTTCTTAACATATGATCCTCTTAAGTCTAACAAATGTGCTAATCCAAATTAAAATGTTCTGATCCATCAACCTAAGCTACTTAATAGCTAATACGAGATTTCAAACAGTTCAACGCATTAGCAATTCTCAAAACCTATCAAATTCTCATCCAATTCTAGCTGGAACCACACAGATCTATCAGAAAAAAACGAAATTATGAGGAGAAAAGGATCATCGACGGAGAGATCGTGAATGTAATAATGGTGGATCACAGATCCACACGTAAGACTATAATAGATATAGCATTAGATAGAAAGACAAAGAGTGAGATTAAAAAGAAAGAAAACCTTGTACTGCGAATTAAGCTCTTCCTTGAGCTCAGGGATCTCTCCCTTCTTCGTCGTCGAGAAGTATTTCGAATCGTGACCGCTCATCGTTTACTTCTTACGACCCAACGCTCTTTTTTTTTCTCCGAGAGAGAGATTATGTGCGAGAGAGACAGAGAGAGCGCACGATGACGACGGAGAAATGCTGAAACGGAAGACTCCGTCCGGTGGCTGAATTTCACGAGTATCGGGCCGATTGTTTAATGGGCTTTTGATAATTAAGCTCGTTAGTGAATCTTCTTATTTTTTGTATAGCAGAAACAATTTGATTACAACCACATTGGAGTTTTGCTGCCTCATATTTTATTTTCATTTTCGTAATCAAGACGATTTTTAATTTTTTTTCGTTAAAAATTTTCTTTCGTAAAATGAAAGGACACAAGAGTTTTTCCAGAAATTACAAGGAGCTTTTAAGCTAAATGTGATACAACGAATCAAGAATAGATGAACCTTAAACTGAACTGCTTAACCTAGACTGTGAAAGGGCACTTCATGGGGAGTCGTGGATGAGAACAAACCACGTAGGAGTCAAAGATCCTGCAAACCAAATCTGCAGAATTTCATATGCTTTTGAGGAGTTTCGAAGTCATACAGCAACCACTTTTAATCGCACCAAAGAATCTATTTGCTTTAAGACTTGGCTAATTGTTTGGCATCAACCACGATGGAGTCTTGAGTTTCTTTCTTTTCACAATTCGTAAATGGTAGCTGACCAGACCAACAACAAAAATTGTCGTTTTGTTTTTCTGTAAACCTGAATTTTGAAGCCACGATAGTGTATCTTGCCAAGTGAAGTGGTTATAACTCAAGCCAAGTTTTGTGATGCAAGTGGCCCAAACCTCCTGGGAGAAAACACATTCGAAAAAAATGGTCTCTCGACTTAATGTGCGATGAGCAGAGAAGACAAGTTGGGTCGATAGTCAATCCCCATGAGTTCAGCCTGTCCTTAGTTGGATTTCTGTTTAATACAAACAACCAGTGAAGCTAAGTTTAGGGATTGACAGTTTGCTCCAAACAGCTTTGTCCAGTTAACAATTGGAGCATGGTCTCAGACCTCATTCCACATCGCTTTCGTAAGGAAGATCTCCAAGCTCGCGTCTCCAATCCGCCACTACACTTTGTCTTCTTCTGCGGAGAGGGATATATCAGAGAGAATAGCATACAGGGTTACCTGACTTTATGATCTTGTTGAGGGGAGCGACCAACTGTTGTTTCGAGATGCCGACGAAACTCTTGCTTTGATGGGGATACCCAGAATTCGAGGACCCGATGGACCTAGAAAATCGTGCAGAGGACCGAAGTCTGTCCAAGGATCCTTCCAGAATGAAATGTTATTACCAGTACTAGGGGAGAAGCGGATGAAGCGGGTTGCGGTCTGGCGCAGTTTCAGTAGCCTACGGAAAATCCATGAGTTGTATTGTTGTGGTTTGATCTCAAAGAAGCTCCTCTACAGCAACTTATATCTCTATTTTATCCAAGCTACCCAAAATGAGTCACTTCTAAAGTATAACATCCAAATAAGCTTCAAACCACAACATAGATTCCAAGTTCCATGATCTCTTAAACCCAAACCTCCTTCCTCTTTTGGCTTGCAAATTGATTCCCACGCAACTCTGTGACCTCCCAATTAATCAGTCTCTCCACGCCAAAGGAAAGCACTTGACAGCGAGTTGATGATGCGAATAACTTTTTTGGAAGCAGAAACGCGCTTGACCAAAAGTTGACAATGCTCGCGATAACCGTTGCTACAAGTTGAATTCGACCCGCGAAGCTCAAGTATTTTGTTGTCCATGAGATCAGCTTGTTCTTAACACGATTGATGAGTGGCTTACAGTCTTCCGGAGAGAGTTTCTATGAGGATAAAGGTAGATTCTTAGATTCTTAATATTATTTTGTTACATTCTTATATTGGTTAAAAAGATATAAAATCCGTGTGTACATTTTTTCCATATGAATGTGAAGGAATCTCACGATTTTTGGTCGACATTTCTCCTTTCCTACTCCTTGAAGGCGATCTGGTAAAGCTTTGTACCCTCTAGCCCGATGATCCTTGCGCCGGAGCTTAGAGTCTCCAGGTTTCGTTCTTTGCTTTCTATTTCCCCGTTTCGTTTCCCTCTTCTCCATTCCAACATGCTCGTCAATCCCTAGGGTCAGTGGTGGTTTTGGGATTCCTGGATCATCGTGAGAGAGCTGGAAAACTGAATCGACGCCGTGCTACTGGTGTGATGGCGAGGTCTGGAGAAGAAGCAGACGAAGGGTTGGGTCGGCTTTTCTGGTGAGATATGAGGGCTAGCCGTCAGATCTGATGATGTCTTGGGTTGTTCTTTGTCTCTCGAAGGTGGAGAAGCTTCCCTTGTGTTAGGGCGAGGTCGGGCTATCTGGTTTATGCATCTCCTTGTAGTGCACCGATTCATTCAAATCATCGGTTATTTTCTTAAGGTTCAATCTCAAATCTCCTCTTTTCTTCTTGTATGTGTGGTGGGAAAAGGTTTAGATTTGCTACGGTAGTCTAGAAGCTTGTGTGTTCGTGCGTAAAGGAGGGTGGCTTGTTCTTTTGTTTGTTTGTGGTTTGGTCTTGGCACTCAAACTTTTGGTTGTGTTGTAGAAAATTGCGATGGGTGAAGTTTCAAATTGAGGAGTTGTGTTGTCCTTTGCTGAATCCTACGAGACTACCGGATCCGATTTTCTTAGTAAGAGACTGTGGATCCTTGGCTCAATTGCGTTTGGTCTTGGGGTATTTGATTTTCAACCTTGCTCTACGTCGTCTACTAGGGTAGTGGAGAACCGTTTTCTCGTGGCTTTGACTAGTCAAAGCAATATAAGGAGTATCGGTTTACTCGTGGTTTCAAGTCGGAACAATATAAGGAGTCTCCTCTCTCAACTCAAATAATATAGGCCAAAATCGCTTTCCCGTTTATTTCTGCTTCATATCTCGTTAGCTTCACCTTTTTAGAGTTTTCTCTGTCGTTGTATCTAGGTTATTTGGAGCATTTTATATTATCTTCTTGTTTTAGGCTTTCAGTACTCGATGTTTGTACAATCTTTTGGCTCTGGGAGGTGTTGTATACCTCGCCGACTTTTGGTTCCGAAAAGGTGTTTCACCTTTGCTGGCTAAGTGTAAGACTGTTCCAAATTAATAAAACTTTCTAGATGAAAAAAAAAGAAAGTAAAGGACATTCGTATTCTCTTTCATGTTTGTGTTTGTTGTCATTTGTTAACCTTGAAAATTTAAGATTCTCTTTGTAATCTTGTTCACTAGTAATCTTTTACAACAAAGTATTTCTCAACATGAGATTAAATCTATGCTAGCTAATTTAAATTTATCAGTCTTTTCTGATAAACGAAATTCTTTTAAAATTCAAAATTTTGTTACAAGATGAGATAATTATGTAATCAAAGTGAATAAGTAAGAAGCTAAAACTATGTACTTTGGTTCAGAAAATTCAACGCTATATTTTCTATTTTTGTATATTTCGTATCATCATCTCTCTTTTCCACCTAACTATTCAACATGCAATCATTTTTTTATACTCTATAATAGTTTTATTAATTAAAATTCAATACTCTATCCCATCTTTTTATATTAAAAATTCGCAATTAATTTAATCACAATTATGAAGAATATAACGTTTTTCTTTTTATTTTCTATTTAAATTTCTTTTTACAAATAATAAAAATATAAAATATGGATAGTCATTAAATAATATCTTTTAAGAAATTTTCATATTATTAAAAAAGTTCTACAGAAACTCAAAATGCTTACAATGGACTAATAAACAACAACACAACACATATAACACACATACCTTAATTGATACATAGACACAACTCACAAACAATGGGACTTTTATATCACACATAGAGACATCTAATCACGAATTACTCGTGAATTTTGCATATATGTGTTTTACTAGATTTGTTTGCAATTCGTGATGTACGTTTGAACCACGTAATTCAGATCTAGCACAAAATTCCATCACGGGGAGGATCAACTGAGCAATGCTCATTAAAATACTTAGCGATTTTACTCATGTATGATTCACTTTTTTGATTTCTGCCAACAATGTTGCTTGTTCCATATTTTATCCACCACTCAACAACAGCAAAATTTGCTCAGTGCTCCATTTGAGGCTTTTTCAGCGAGCATGACCTGAATTTTTTACATTTGGAGTGGCTTCGCTAACACTGCTCATGTCTTCAAGAACCATTTGTGTAGAAAATTCAGGGAATTCATTTGCTCCGACAATCAAAACATTTTTGTTATCCATCATAGTCGTAGAATAAGAGGGTGTTTGAGTTGAAAATGACATCATCGATCCCATAATATGGACATTAATTTAGACAAGATGGTGGCATGAAGAAATTTGTTGAAAACGATAATTTGGTATATTCTAGATTGGTTAAACAAGTGATTTTGAAAATGATAGGTGTTGGCATTTGGATAGTTAAAAGAGTAATTAGTAGAATTTTGGATGTTAGAAGGGTTATTATTGGGATCCATTTCAGAAAAAAATGTTCAAGGGAATTAAAAAGTTTTTTAAGGGTAGGATGATAGAAAATTGTAGCAGAAATAAAAGTTTTTTGTATCCAAATCAAATGAATCAACTCTCTTTTTAAAGAGTAAAAAAATATTACGAGTTTTGATATAAAAAAATAAATATTAAATTAATTTAGTTGTAAATAATTGTTGTTGAATAATTGTTAAAAAAAATCCAAAATCTCCAGAATCCAATAAAAAGTGAAACATCATAAAACTGGACCTATTTTTATTATTTAACCGATTGAATCCTACTCATCATCAACACCGCCATTGTTTTGTACTTTTTTCAGCTGTTGGATTTAATTATTTAACATGCTCATTGTACATACCCTAACAGTAAGAGATAATTAAACATTGTAATTCGTTAGAGGTTTAAGAGTAGATGGGCAGAGAATCATGAAATAGAAATGAACCACACATGGTGAGACGCTAGTAAAGAGGGTCACGACCAAAACCATGACCTCCACATCAACGCCTTCCTCTGCTCACTATTTCAAAGGATCTTGTACGTGTCCAGTGGTAGAGATTTCAGTAAAAAGTTTAAAAGTTTTGGTCGGTGTTAATAGAGTGGGCTCCTCAACTACCAAATCACCATTTGACAAACATTGAGTTCACTATTACTAGAAAAACCGTGGTTAATAACAGAAGTGACTGGGTTGAGATCGAAGCAGCTATCTCAACCGAAGCAACCTCAAATAGTTAAACCTCATCTTGAGCCTTGTGGATCAACCTGCATACCATCAACGAAAAGCACCTCTATCCAAGGATCAATATCTTCCTCAACAAATGTTAAAGTAGAAGTCATACTTTGCTATGAGTTTGTCATTTGTTGGTGGTTGACAAAGTTTATTGGTCAAGAGGTGGAGATACGTGTGGAGGAGAATAGTCGAATGGAGCTTGAACAACTCTTATTGTGGCATAAGCAAGTGTCGCCTCTGTTGGAGTAGTAAGTTGAGCTTCCATTTGGAGACTAGCATGACAAGTATTGGTAACAGAGTTAGAGACATCAACAGTCAATGTAGAGACAATGGTAGAGCCAAAAGCAAAGCTAATTGTAGTGTTTTCAACATTAGAGATATTGGGAAGGTTTCCTTATTGGTTGAGTCCTTCGTCCAAAGTGTGAGGGCAGAAGGGCAAAAGAATTAGAGTGGACCTTGGTTCCCTGGGTCGTGAAAGGTCGGGGCGGCTGGCGAGTCGTACTCGATATCCGATTTGGGATGAAGTAAGGGTCTTGGGCGGTGGGACGGGTAGTGGGTGATGCTGAACTTTGTGATTGGTCTACGTAGGTGATGTTGGTCTCTCGTCAGGAGGACGACAAGTCTACGTGGTAGGGCATGGGTCGACGTGTTGGTTGTTTGTAAAACACATGGTTACGGAAAATGTTTTGTGAAAGGATTGCGAAAACTATGTCTTAGTAGGTTAGGATTGATTTTGAAAAAGGTTTTCAATATGGTAGTTTGCTTGACTGGTATTAGGGCTGGGCATTTTACCCGAAATTCGGGTACCCAACCCGAACCGAACCCGAAAAACCTGAACCGAACCGAAATCGAAATTTAAAAATACCTGAACGGGTATCAATTTTTGAGAACCGAAAGAACCAAAACTGAACCGAACCAAAGTATTTCGGGTACCCGAAAATACCCGAAATTTAGTTAAGTACCCTAAGATATTTTGGATATTTTGAGATTTTTTAGACCGAATAACCAAATATACCCGAAATACACAAAAATACCCAAAAAAATAATACCCGAAGATACTTGAAAGGACCCGAACATACCCGAAAAACTCATAAATACCCGAAGTACATGAAAAATACCCCCCAAAAAAATTAAAAATATCTCAAAAATATCCAAAAATACCCGAAAGACCCGAAAATACGCGAACCCGATTTGGAACCGAAATTTTTTTTGTTCTTTTACGGTTCTAATTTTAAGAACCGAAACCAACCTGAACCCCACAAGAACCGAACCGAATACCCGAATGCCCACCCCTAACTGGTATAGTAAGTGCTTTGTTTGGATTTTTGCTTAGGTTTAGACTTTTGGAGTTAAGCGGGTATCAGGTGAGGCGGAGTCAGGTTCACCCTCACTGGATGACATCTTTTCTTTTTTCTCTTTTTTCTATTTTGATTTGGTGCATGTTAGCGAATTAAAAGCGTCGGTTAATAGATAAGTTGATGAATTTCAATTGGATTTGACTGAACCAATTGATTAACTTCTATTCCCTGGGATATGGATGTTCCACAAAATTTCCCAAATGTTTGGCGAAAATCTTACACTCTTTCCCGAGAATCTTAGTTGTAACTCCATGAATCAAACTCCATTTATCGTAATGTTTCTATACATATACCCATATCATGAGCTTCCTTATCAAAATATGATCAATCACGAAAAATATTCCTCGAAGTTATCCTCTTATAGTTTGTTTGCTCTCTTTCTTAAAATTAAATTCGTTTGGCAAGTCTTCTTCAAAGTCATTCTCATAGATTTTGCAAGCTCTCGTCTTATTGTTTTCTTCCTAATCAAGTTGTCTCCATAGGGAAAAGATAAAAACATTGTATGTTGTCTTTTACCGAATTTGTGTTGTGAAATTTTGGGCTTTGTTAGTACATTTTTTTTCCATCTAAAATTATTAAAGGAGAAATAAAACCAGTTACAACGTCATAAGCCGGCAAAAGCATAATACTTTTCCAAAGCCAAAAGCCGGCAAATTTAAAGTGCACCCCCGGAGCCAAACCAACACGAAAGTAGAACAAATAAAAACATCATACAGAAGAAAAGACTAGGAGAAGAACAAAAAGGTACAATAAAGATAAGTATGAACTAGGTAGATAATGGAACAGATTGGAGGAGTAGTGGAGCTAAGCAAAACTAGCCACCAATAAAAGGGATGATCTCCGAGCGACACTCATTATATTGCTCACTTGCAGTAAATGAGCCACGAGAAAATCGCCGGAACAACAAACCAGGCCGAAGAACCAAAACACCATTCTAGGTATTCGTAGAAAGTCGACGGCCAAAGGCTAGATGCTCTACACACCTCCTTACTGAGGACCCGAAAACAAACCGCTTATCCTAGCTAGTAGGAGGAGAACACCTCTCGCTCAACCCAAAACCTACGTAGACCACACAGACTAATGACGCATTAAATACCCGAACACTAATTGTTCAAACCCCTAGGCTCCTTCATACTAATTACCATTAACTTAACCTAACCAACCGAAACAACTAAACAACAAACCTGATAAACATAAACCACAACACCAGACCTAAACACTAAGGAACACTAAGGCAGAGGGAAAACCACGCAACACCAACCTCCATTCCAACCAAATCCTCGAGAAGAGAGATCGAAGAAAGTAGATTAAGCCTTCGCGCGCCAAAAGCTGCCTCCTCCTCCACAGGCCCGTCCCAACTCGCCGTCGCACCACCGATAACCACCAAATCGCCACCTAACCGACCGGATCTGAAAGAATCCGACTCTAGCTACCATCGTTGACCACCCACACTCCATACTCCAACAAGCCGAATTGACTGGAGCCTTCTGCCTTACCATTACTTTCTTCCGTTTAAATTCGGATTCGCGTCGCTGGTCAAAACCGAAAACTAAACACGAAATTTACGAGGACGAAGAAAGGAGGAAAAGGAAACCCAGCGACGACAATATCGGAATCGTCGTCGCCAAAAAAAGCTGAAATAGATTTTTTGGTGTACTGTTCATAAAGGGGAAAGAGAGAGACGACCTTCTGCTTTGTTAGTACATTATGGCTGTAATATTTTTACCATATTCAACAATAATATCATGATGTTGGTTAGTCTTCAATTGTTCCAAACCAAAGGAACCAAAACAAGTCGGTTTAGGTTTAAGATTGGTTCAAAAGATATTTTCCTTTTTTCTAGGATTAAGAATTAAGTAGTTTTCCTTTTCTTTTTAGGAAAATAGATATGTTAGTTTATGAATCTATATAAGTCTTTGAATGAGTTGTGTTCAAGACTTGTAGAAAGAAGAGAGATTTCTGTAGTAGAGCAGAGAGAGAGCTTTAGGTTTTGAGTGATTTTCCTTGAGCTTAATAAGAAAAAGTTGTTTCTTAATTCTCGTGTTCTGCGAAATAAGAGAGATTAATAATTCGTGTCTTTGGTTTCAAAATCTGGAGAAAATATAAGATATCAAAGTTGTGATATTGTGTGCTTCACAGATCTGAGACAAGAGAAGATACAGAACGTGTAACAGAGCATACTACAGAGCGTGCCTGTGTGATCTTCACGGAACTTTAGTTGGTATCAGAGCTTGAGGAAGAGTGATTCCTGAGGCAGAGAAGACGAAGATCATACAGACAGATACTCGCCGAACCCGAGACATGGGAGAAGCGAATCCAACAACTTCCGTGAAGGAACCTGGTCCACCTTCCATTCAATGTCCTTTCTTAACCACCACAAACTACACGGTTTGGGCCATGCGAATGAAGGTAATACTGAGTATCTACAAGGTTTGGGATACCATTGACTCAGGATTAGCCAATCCTGATAAGAACAACATTGCTATTGGATTGATTTTTCAATCAATCCCTGAGACACTTGTGCTGCAAGTAGGCGAGCAAAGTACTGAAAAAGGAGTTTGGAACTCGATCAAATCCAGATACATGGGAGCTGACCGTGTAAAGGAAGCAAGATTACAAACACTTATGACTAAATTCGAGAAAGTAAAGATGAAGGATTCAGATACAATTGATAGCTTTGCTGGGAAACTTTTGGAACTAGCTTCAAAGGCAGCATCTCTTGGTCAGAGTATTGATCAAAGCAAGATGGTGAAAAGGTTTCTGAATGGTGTTCCAAGAGCCAAATACATTCACATCATTGCTTCTATTGAAAAATTCTTGGATTTGAACTCTACAAGTTTTGAGGAAATTGTAGGGAAGTTAAAGACCTATGAAGAGCGAGTATTGGATGATGACAACAGCAGTGAGACACAAGGGAAGTTGTTGTACGCATATTCATATGCTCAAAATAACTCACGCGGAAGGGGTCGTNTGTCTAATCAGCAGGATAGAACCGTGCCTCAACATGACCAACATCGAGAAAGAGAGAAGAAAGATAACTCCAAGATCATATGTTACAGGTGTGACAAGGCTGGTCACTACGCATCTGTGTGTCCTAAAAGAGTTCAGAGAACACAAGAGGCAAATAAAACAGAGACTGAAGAAGTTGATGAAGTTCTCTATATGCATGAGGTTGTGTTTTTGAACGAAGAAAAGCTAATACCAAAGAAGTACGAATCGAAGAGAGGAGAAGAAGGGATTTGGTATTTAGATAATGGGGCAAGTAATCATATGACGGGAAACAAGACTTTCTTCTCAGAGTTGAACGAAAGAATTAAGGGGAAAGTAAAGTTTGGAGACGACTCATGTGTAAACATTGAAGGCAAGGGGTCGATTTTATTTCAGAGTAAAACAGGAGAACAAAATATTGTCTCAAACATCTACTACATCCCAGATTTAAAGAGCAACATTCTGACCTTAGGACAAGCTACAGAGGTGGGATGTGACGTTAGGATGAGAGAAGACTACCTAACGGTTCATGATCCTAGAGGAAGGATGCTGGTACGGGTAACAAGATCTAAAAACAGGATGTACCGAACTGCATTAACCATTGGCAAGCCAATGTGTTTAAACTCCAAGATCAAGGATGAAGCATGGAGATGGCATGCACGCTTGGGACATGTAAATTTTAAAATACTATAGAAGATGTCTCAGAGAAGCATGGTTTATGGTCTGCCTGAAATAAGAGAAGAAAACAGAGTTTGCGATTCATGTTTGGTCGGCAAACAAGTCCGCAAATCCTTCCCGAAAGCAACTGCCTATCGAGCTAAGAAGCCACTCGAATTGATCCATGCAGATCTCTGTGGTCCTATCTCACCATTCACTGCTGCAAATAACAAATACATCTTTGTTATAATAGATGACTTCTCGAGATACATGTGGACAATTCTCATGAAGGAGAAAGGAGAAGCATATGAGAAGTTTGTTGCATTCAAACAACTTGTCGATAAAGAATTAAAGAAGGAAATCATTGTCTTTAGGACTGATCGAGGAGGTGAATTTACGTCTAAAGAATTCAATGATTTTTGCGACAAGAATGGGATTAGAAGGCATCTAACAACCCCATATACACCACAACATAACGGTGTTGTGGAACGACGAAACCGAACACTAATGAAGACGACAAGAAGCTTACTTAAGGCAATGAAGGTGCCTAAATTCTTATGGGGAGAAGATGTTCGTCATGCGAATTCTATCATCAATAGAATCTCAACCCGTGCACTAGAGGACATGACACCTTATGAATGTCTAAAGGAAAGGAAACTGAACCTTGATCATCTAAGAGTTTTCGGTTGTCTGGCTCATACAAAGGTTGAAGCAACACACCTCAGAAAGTTAGATGATCGATCTCAACCTTTAGTTCATCTAGGAATTGAGCCTGGAACTAAAGCTTACAGACTCTACAATCCCACATCAAGGAGGATAATGGTAAGTAGAGACGTAGTGTTTGATGAATCAACAAACTGGAATTGGGGAAGTACTACAGCTGGTTAGAATCGTGACCTAGGGATGTTTAGCATACGATGGGAAGGTGTGATTGATGCAGGAGAAGGACCTGTAACAGTCGATCAACACGGAGATGCAGCAGAACCTGCTCCAGGTGCTGAAAATCCCGCGACAGATGATCATGAAAGCATCGGGTCTGTAGAGAATGTTGACGAGACATGCCATAACGATGAAACAGAGAATGAGCAAATACAACAACCTGAAGTACAGCCGCAGGCTTTGAGGAGATCAAGCCGACACATACATCAGCCGAGTTACCTCAATGATTATGTGCTACAGGCTGCTGTTGAGTGCAACAGGCTGCTTCTATCACTTGACAATGAACCAAGAAACTTTGAAGAAGCAAAGATTTCGAGAAAGTGGACAGAAGCAAGCAAAGAAGAGATCACCTCAATCAACAAAAACAGAACATGGTCTCTTGTTGATAGACCGAAAGGTGAAAAGGTGATAGGCTTAAAGTGGATTTTTAAGCTCAAGAAGAATGTCGATGGGTCGATTAACAAACATAAAGCTCGTCTTGTTGCAAAAGGATATGC
>OVAN01003556.1:0-28653 GCA_900406275.1 Anastatica hierochuntica
GTCATGCATGTTCTAGCCCAATGGTTACCCGTTCCACACCTATGGCACACAGATTTGGTGTTTGTCGTTTGCTTGTTAGCTTCCCATTTGTGTGGGTTCTGTGGTTTAAAAGAAATACCACGGCCTCGTCCACGGCCACGACCAAAATTGTTTTGATAGCCACGACCTCGGCCATAAAAGTTTCCTTGGCCACGGCCAAAGTCATTGTATTGGCCATTACCTCCGCCACGTCCTTGTCCTCGACCGCGGCCACGGTCGCGTCGGCTATAATTCTGGACGTGGTTGGTTTCTCTATTAGCCTCTGCGGCTATGTGTGCTTCGGGTAGTGGGGTTGATCCAGGAGGTCTCATTTCACTGTTTCTCATTAACAATTCATTGTTTTGCTCAGCGAGCAATAAACATGAGAACAAATCAACATATGTAGTAAAGCCGTTTTCACGGTATTGTTGTTGTAACAACACATTACTTCTGTGAAAAGTAGAAAAGGTCTTTTCTAGCATATCCTTGTCTGTTATCTCCTCGCCACATAGTTTCAATTTAGAAACTATCTTAAACAAGACTGAGTTATATTCATCCACGGACTTGTAGTCCTAGATTCTGAGATTGCTCCAGTCATATAGAGCCTTTGGTAATATCACCGTCCTTTGGTGATCATATCTCGTTTTCAATTCTTTCCAAAGGTCTAAAGGGTTCTCAATTGTTAAGTATTGATCCTTGAGACTTTCAGCAAGGTGATGGCGGATAATCAAGATAGCCTTATATCTTTCTTTTTCACTTGCCTCATTTCCCTCGGTGATACATTCACCGAGTCCCTTGGATTTCAGGATAATTTTAGTGTCTAGTGCCCATTGTAGATAATTGTCTCCTGAGAGATTGAGGGCAGCAAAATCCAAGTTGTTGATTTTCGACATCTGAAAACATAGATTATGTGATTAGATCTTTGAACCGTGTAATGTGCTCAATTGGTCGGATGTGGACATTCGGCCAATGGTTTAGGTCTTGGCCAAGGTTTACCTTCGGCCAAGATAAGGTATTTTGTTTAAGTTTGGACACGGAAACAAATGCACCAAACATGTCTCACGGCCAAACAATTCTCACGGCCTAGCATGCAATTTCTATATGTTCATGCGGCATACGGATATGATGCAAGCCTAGCATACGAATTTTAAGTGTACATGTAAATGAACATGTGAACACAATCAAACAATCAAGCAAGCATCATGGAGTTCATACTAGCAACCTAAGAGATCATACAATCACTTTAATTCAAAGAATCAATTCGATTTTAACATGTAATATCCAATTCATTGCCGAGTGCTAAGTCTATATTCTGTCCATGTGATTTAATCAATGTTTTAAATTTCAAAACAAGCCAAATAACATGCTGGTCCGGTTTTAATCAATTTTAGAACATGCGAACACTCAATCTATCTAGCATGCGATTTTGTCTTAGAAGCATTCAATCGATTTTATCAAACAATCAATCAATTTTGAGCATGAAATTAGCGAGCCTAGCATGCGAATTCTAAGTTTACAATCAGAGCATGTGATCATATTAAATATCAGATAAACCAGCTTCTAACATGCGATTTAAACTAGTTCATAACACAAAAACAGATCATCAACAAAACATGCGATTAACATAGTTATATGCATCGATTTTAATCCTTACCTTTTGCGATCTGATTATGTTTGGTAATCAGATCTGGGGATTTAAATAAAGTTTTAAAAGTATAAACATTTTTAGGCTAGGTTTGAATAAAGACGAGCATGAAAAATAGCTTAGGATTCTCGATTTTTAGGCATAATATGCGATCTACATATATGCACTTGGAATCAAGATTTTGGCTTCAAATTCCCTTAGGTTTTGATCATAAGATCATGTTTTAAACAATTTTTAATTGTATGCTTCAGATTTTAAAACAAAGGGGTTCGATTTTATCATGTAAAACATGATAAAGGGTTTAAAACAAGTGATCGCATATATCCTTTATATGCGATCAGCTTTTAGGCTTTAGGATAAGGTTTTGATCGAGTTTAATCTCATTAAAACTCGACCAACCTACTGGTTTTAATAAAGTTTAAGGAGATCTTAGACAAATAGAATAGATCTAAGGTTTAAACAATCGATTGAATGTTTAAACATATAGATCTAGGTTTTTAACATATAGATCTAATGTTATTATGTTTAATTCAGGTTGGAGTTCATGTTTTTAGATCAGATTAGGTTTACCTTAACCTCCAATTGGGTTGAATGGATTGTTTTAGAATTGATCGGATGGTGATGCACGGGCTGGATCAACGCACGGACAGATCCGATCACGAAATACACGGGCATATCCGCTCACGAACAGCAACATGTCCGATCACGAGCAGCAACAAACAGATCCGATCACGAGCAGTGCACGAACAGATCCCGATCACGAGCAGAGCACGAACAGCACCCGAGCACGAGCTGGAATCACGAACAACACCCGAACACGAGCTGGAATCACGAACAGAAGCGTCTGGATGCTCACGAGTTACGACTGGAACACGAGCTAAGGCTGAGCACGGACTGGATCTCGGCAGTACACGGATCACGAGCAGCAACGAGCAGATCCGAGCAGCAACGAGCAGATCTGAGATCCGAGCAACGAACAGATCCGAGCAGCAACGAAACAGATCCGAGCAGCAACGAAACAGATCCGAGCACGGACTGTGTTTTGCGATTTTTTTGTTTTAGGATTTTAGGGTTTTGGATCGAAATATTGCTCAGGGTTTTCTTAGATTTATCGTGCTGATAACGTGTTAAGAAATTAGGGAATCATCAACTTTATTAATGAGTAAAAGGAGCCTTTATATACGGAGATACAAATCCAAGTACAATTAGAAAAACAATAAAGAGATAAACATAAAGATAAATACAACAAAACTTGTTCTCCAAGTTAAGTCTATAATGGGTCTAATATTAAATGGGCTTGCGCCAAGGCCTAATGGGCTTTTGGTTATGCCAGCCACTAAATGGTTCATAACAGATTCAAAGAACACATAGTTGATTGTTTCTGCCGCATTACCGCATCGCTTGCATACCGTATCACACTGCACTCCTCTACTAGCTATCGCAGAAGTTACCGCCAAGCTCCCATATATTATTTGCCACATAAAATGTTGTATTTTCAACGGACATTTTATTTTCCATGTATGTGCTTTTAAAATCTCTAGACATGGTCCGCTGCTATTATTAATTCTATGTGTGATCCATACCAGGCTGTCGAAACTGTTAAAACATTGTTCATTCTTTTAAATTGTAAAAGACTATATTTATTAAAACATCATTTTAAACTAAAATAAGTTATATGAATAAAATATCATCCGCATCATAGAGAGGATATTTATTTAGTAATTATAATAGTGATTAACAAGAGAAATACACGCTTTAAAACTCATGAAGTTAAACTAATTAAAAGTATATACGTAAATGGTGTTGAAAACGTGGATGATTTTCAATTTATCGGCTCCTAAGCTATTGTCATTCTGGGTCAATGGGTATCACCTAGTGGATAGTATATTAGTATTCAATAGGTACATTAATGCACGTGACATTATTTAGCTAAAAATTAGTTCTTCAATTTCGTTTTATACTTTAAAACTATTTTTAAAAAATTCAAGTTAGGGTTGGGCGTTCGATTCTTCGAGTCGGTTCTTTCGGTTCTCGGGTAGTTCGGTTCCTAATTTTTGGTATCCATTTAGAAACGGAGGACATTTCGGTTCAGTTCGGTTCTCGTTCGGTTCGGATCGATTCTGGTTACTTGAAATCGGAACCGGAAAAGAGCCGAAAGTTTTTCGGTTCCAATTCGGGTTCGGCTATTTTTGGGTAATTCGGATATTTTCAGGTATTCTCATATAAATTTGGAAACATTTTTACATTTTTTCGGGTATTTTTCGGATGTTTCGGTTATTTTTGAGTTTTTCGGGTATGTTCGGATATATTCGGGTATGTTCGGGTAGATTTTTATCGGGTATATTTTTTATATTTCGGGTGTATTTCGTTATACGGTCTAAAATATTGGAAATATTTTAAGGTACTTAAGTATATTTCAGATATTTTTGGGTACCAGAAATATTTCGGTTTGGTTCGGTTCGGTTTCGGTTCTTTCGGTTCTTAATTATTGGTAACCGTTCAGGTACTTTTAGAAATTCGTTTCGGTCCCAAAATTTTCGATTCTTTCGTTTCGGTTTGGTTCTTCGGATCGGAGTAATATGCCCAACCCTAGTCTGGATCAGCAATAGATTTGCGTGAAAAAGGGTAAAGTAGTCATTTAAAAATCCAACAGGGCAAGGGTATTTACGTATTTTCAAATAACATGTAAAACAACCGGCCTTGCATTTTTCTTCACAAAACAGCAACCGCCGCAGAGTTAAACAAACCACAACCGTGGCTCCGAACTTTTCACGCACTATCATATTATTATTTTATTTTTTTAATATGTCAAGTTTTCTTTACTATTTTAGTTGATAAATGGTATTTTCCCGTTGACGATAAATGGATTTGATAAACTAAAAAAACCTTCGCACTAAGCTTACTAACTAAACACACATTTGTACTTGGTGGAGTTAATGAAAATTAACCAATCTAATTAAAGAAATATTGAAAAATTGTCCATTTAGGATTCAAGGGTTATGTTTTTCTTGTTGTCGATAAGATTAAAAGCTTTGCGTTAAATAAAAAGGTTAAAATTCTGGAGATTCTGTTAATTAATGTTTTCAATTACAGGCACTTATTTTTTTAATTAATTGGAATTAAATATTATCGTGTGAATGTGGATACTTCGTCTTCACGGGGAAAAAATATTTTAAAAAAGAGAACAGACAACAATATTTGAAACAGGAAGACTGTCAAAAAAAAGAACACAGACTTAAGAAAATCTTTTCCCTAACAGCATTTTAATATTATATATAAGATGTCTCTCAACAGTTGAAATTCAAGCATCTAATTGTTAAAAATAATTGATAAAAAGGTTTGATTTTTCTTATTAAAGTTTGATTTTTCATGAGTTGTTGATTTTGAATCTTGGTTTGGTTTTGCAGGAATGGATTATACAAAGACCGAAAAAACTCTGATTAACCAGTTTCCAGCGACGGAGCTAAACCATTACGATGAAGAAGAAGAAGGCTCAACGATATCATCAGCAAAGGAAAGCAACAAAGATCAGTTCTCCGATTGTGATCAACCATCGTCGATTGCTAACGAGCTCGAGCTAGTGGAGTTAGCTAAAGATGATAAACTCTACGAGCTAATCTATCGCCATTGTCAATCTAATCTCACTCCTCAGTTTCAGATCGTATCGATTCTCAGGAATCAATTTAAAACCCCACAAGGCCAAGCTAAGTTTAAAGCCTTTCAGATACACACAGAGTCTGTGGCGGAGAAAAATGGCGGAAGTAAATCTACGGCGGCGAGAGTAAAATACGGTTGGCTCGGCGTGGAGAAGGGAGAGTTAAAAGACATTATAATGTACGGATTTAGCCACCACCACCACAAGCAGCAGCAGCAGCTTAGTAACAACAATGCCTTATTGTATCTCTCACCAGACAATGCTCCTCTTCAATGGTAATAACCAATTGAATCAATCTTGTGTTCTACTGTTCCATTGGTCTCATTTATTGTTTTCTTTTTTTTTTGTATAGTTTGAAGGATTCTTTTGATGAAGCCGGGATTAGATTATTGCTGCTTTCAAGAATTATATTGGGCAAGTCGGAGATTGTTTGTCCTCAGGGATCGATCACCAGAACGTATCCGAGTTCTCTCGAATTCGATTCAGGTGTAGACAGTTTAACATCTCCGAGCAAGTATATTATTTGGAGCACACACATGAACACACATGTGTTGCCTGAGTTTGTCGTATGCATCAAAGCTCAATCTATCTTGGGAAGAAGTAAGCAAAAATGTTGATGTCCCCTCTTCTTTGATTCATTACTTGTTTAGTTTTGCTGATTTTTTGGTATGTTCTTTTGATGTAGAGAACCCGAAATCGCCTTGGATTTCTTTTCCAGTATTGATCAAATCGATACAGAGGTTTCTAAAACCGTCGCAAATCCATCTGATTCAGAAACACTATAAGGAACAGCAAGTAAGTGCATTTTTAAAGATCTTTTTGGCTCTCATCTGTTTTGGTCTTTATAAAAACATTCTAATTGTTGGTTCCTTTGCAACTCGCAGGACAGAAGAATCTCGCGATCTGAGTTGATTCAACGACTAAGAGGTATTACTGGAGACAGATTACTGGTTCACATCATCAAATCTTTCAGACAGAAGGTACATTGTAAACTATAGACACATGAATTTAAAGCATTTTTGGCTTTGTTTCTCCAGACACAATTATCACAATGTTGGTTTTCTGCTCTGTTTTAGGCACCGGAAAATCGAGACCGATAAATTTAAACTCAAGACGGGGCTAAACTGTGTTATAGAGAAGTCGATTATTAGCTGAATGTTGATTACACAGAATTTTTGGGTGTCACAAATTGTTGTTTTATGTAAATATGCACATGTAGAATGTAAATACGTTTCTGGTAAACCTAACAACTTCAATCACAATTCCCTGAACTTGTTGTCTCCGTCCTCTCAGTCCCAACAAGTTTACTACACTATCTCATGGTTCCACCAGATCTGTCGCTGGAACATTTACAGAAATTTATTAGAGATTCAAGATAACATTTGAAATCAGCTGTTGCAAAATCAGGTGAAGCTACAAATCGAGTTGAAGAAGAACAGAACTTTGTCGTTTTGATTCATAAAGGAAAACAAGACCTGGGCCATTCCAAGACAAAGCCCAATAAGCCTCAAAACGAAGACAAGCCCAAAAGAAGTATCTTTACTCAGCCCAACGGTTAAATCCTACAAAAGACAAAACAAATAAAATAGCTGTCAAGAAGATACAACACACAAACGCTGTAAAAAATCAAATCCCAATAACCAACAAATTTGAACTTCTTGGATCTTATGCCACTACTTGATGACTGACAAGTGTCAGAAGATCACATAAGGCTAGGATCATGAAAACGTTAGTATAAAGTACAAAGTTGAATCATTGTGATGTAATCAAGAAGAAACTATTATCAATAAAAGAACAAAATGTTTCCTTTACATTATCAAAACTTCAAGCTTTAAGCTTCTCTTACATGGTATCAGAGCTTACAATCAAGCTTTAATATTTCAAACTGTGTTACAATCAAGCTTACCGAAATAAACTATATACTTTGGAAGCTGCAGTTTGAATCATTTCTTTCGGGTCAAAACCTCCTGCGATACATCAATGGCGCTTCTCCTCAACCTTCTACAACCATCGTTGTGCCAAACATCTCTGGAACCAGTACTCCAATCATTAATCCAGAATATCAAGAGTGGCAAAAAGGAGATCAAGTTGTAAAAGCCTGGCTTCTTGGTTCTTTTTCAGAAGATATTCTGAGTATTGTTGTTGGCTGTCACATTGTACAAGAAGTTTGGCTAGCACTAGCTAAACATTTCAATCGAATATCATCAGCCAGACTGTTTTAGCTTCAGAGAAAATTACAAACAGTTTCAAAAGGTGAAAGAACAATGGTTGATTACCTGAAGGAGATCAAACATCTGTGTGACCAACTTGCTTCCATTGGTAGTCTTGTGAGTGAAAATATGAAGATCTTTGCTGCTCTTCATGGTCTTGGAAGGGAGTATGAGCCGATAAAAACCACTATAGAGGGTTCCATGGATATGTACTCAACCCTCTCCTTTGATGATGTGGTACCTAAGCTGACAAACTTTGATGACAGGATGCAAACCTACTCCATTCAACCTGCTGTTTCACCTCACATGGCTTTCAATACGGTGAGATCTGGCCAGGTTCCTGCTTATTACAATAGAAACAACAAAGGGAGAGGATACATGATATCTGGAAATCCTAGAGGAACAGGAAACTTCTCAACACGTGGAATAGGTTTCCACCAACAAATCTCATCCTCAAACACCACTCACTCTTATGAAGATGGTAACATAGTTGTGTGTCAGATCTGTGGGAGAGCAGGTCATTCAACTTTAAAGTGTTGGCATCGATTCAATAATTCCTATCAGTGTAAAGAAATGCCAACAGATTTAGCAACTCTGAGAATCACTGATGTCTCAGACAACTCAGGTCAAGAGCGATTTCCTGATACTAGTGCTACCTCCCACATCACAAACTCTACTCAACATCTTCATCAGTCAGAAGCTTACTCAAGATCTGATGTTGTTGTGGTAGGCAATGGAGAATTTCTACCTATAACTCACACTAGTTCTACCTCCACTACTACAACCTCATGTACACTCCCTCTGATTGATGTTTTAGTTTGCCCAAATATTGCAAAATCCTTATTATCTGTTTTAAAAGTTACAAGAGATTACCCATGTTGTTTTGAGTTTGACTGTGATGGTGTGTTGGTTAAGGACAAGGTAACAAAGAAGCTCCTAACTCTGGGACCAAACACTAATGGACTATACTCTCTTAAGGAAGTTCCAAATCAGACTATGTTCTCCTCTAGACAACACTCTGCCGATGGTGATGTTTGGCATAGGAGGCTTGGTAACTCAAACAATAAAATTCTACATCATCTCTCAGGTATCAAGAGAATTTCAGTTAATAAATCTGTTAGCAGTATGTGTGAAGCTTGTCAACTTGGAAAAATCACTAAGCTGCCTTTCTATTCCTCTATTTTTAGTTCCTCTAAAACTCTAGAACGAATTCATTGTGATCTATGGGGTCATGCTCCTACAACATCTTTTCAAGGATTTAGTTATTATTTATTTTTGTGGATAACTGGTCTAGATATTGTTGGTTTTACCTCTTGAAAATAAAATCAGATTTCTTTGAAGTTTTCTGTGTTCTTCAGGCAATTGTTGAGAATCATTTAAAATCCAAGATTGGTATTTTCCAATTTGATGGAGGAGAAGAATTTATGAGCATAAGGTTTCAAGACAGACTGAAAGAAAGTGGCATTCAACAATTTATTTCTTGCCCTCACACCCCTCAGCAAAATGGTCTTGTGAGAGGAAACACAGGACAATCACAGAATTGGGCCCCACTATGATGTTTGATAGCAATATTCCTCAGAGATTTTGGGTTGAGACTTTCTACACTGCTAGCTTTCTAACCAACATTCTGCCTACAGCTTCTCTAGACTCAAAGGTCAGTCCCTATGAGAAATTATACAACAAAGTTCCAGACTATACTGCACTAAGAGCTTTTGGGTGTACATGTTATCCTATGCTCAGAGAGTATGCTACACATAAATTTGACCCCAGATCACTTCCATGCGTTTTCTTGGGTTATAATGAGCACTTTAGAGGTTACATATGCCTTTACCCTCCTACTGAAAGAGTTTATATTAGTCGACATGTCCTCTTTGATGAAAAAAGCTATCCTTTCACCAAAAAATATGCAAGCTTCAGTCACACAACCTCCTTAGACCTTCTAAAAGCATGGCACTTCAGACCTCTAGCTCAGCCCCTATCAGCTCCCTCTCAACCTGAACCTGAAACAAGCACAACAACCTCCTTTAACTCTCCTGAAAATACAACACAAGCTATAAGAATAGAAGACTCACACAATGTTCTAAGAATAAAACATAATGTTCAAAAGGAAGAAGAATCTCAAGGAAACAACTCTCTTGAGCTGACTGAGCATAACTTTCCAAGTCTACCGTCAACTTCTACTCCACAAGAGTCACCTAGACATGATGCTACTATTGAGGAAAGAGAGTGTACTGGGTGTGCAACAGACTCTAATTTTGTTCCTATAGGCGACAACACTCTCATTTCTCTTGATAGGACAACCATTTCTAGTCGTACTCCATCTTCTACCACCCTACATGATTCTGCTCAAAATCAAACATCTGTAGAACCTGCCAAGAACAATCACCATATGACTACCAGATCTAAAGCTGGTATCTCCAAACCTAATCCTAGGTATGCATTACTAGTTTATAAGGTTTCTTATCCACAACCTAAGACTGTCATGGTTGCCTTAAAAGATGAAGGATGGACTGAAGCCATGGGAGATGAAATGACCAATTGCTTAGAAGCCTTTACATGGACTCTTATCCCTTATCAACCATGAATGCATGTTCTAGGTTGCAAATGGGTTTTTAATACCAAACTAAATGCAGATGGATCTCTAGAAAAATTAAGAGCTCGATTGGTGGCTAAAGGTTTCAACCAAGAAGAAGGTATAGACTACTTAGAAACTTATAGCCCAATTGTACGATTAACAACTGTAAGATTAGTTCTTCATGAAGCTATTATAATGCAATGGGATGTTAAATAAATGGATGTAAAACATGCATTCCTACATGGAGATCTAACTGAAGATGTCTATATGACTCAGCCAGCTGGATTTGTAGATAAAATCAAGCCTAACTATGTGTGTAAGTTGCACAAAGCTTTATATGGCCTAAAGCAATCACCTCAGGCTTGGTATGATAAATTCAATACCTTTCTTATTGAATTTGGATTCATCTGCAGTACTATCAATCCTTCTCTATTCATCTGCATCAAAAACAAGAGTGTGATTATGCTTCAACTCTATGTAGACGATATGCTAATCACATGAACAAAATATGATCTACTGGAGTCTTTGCTACATGCTTTGAATCAACAATTCAAGATGAAAGACATGGGGAGATTACATTACTTTATGGGAATTCAGGCAACCTACAATGCAGAGGGGCTTTTTCTTTCTCAGCAAAAGTATGCAGATGATCTCTTAGCCATTGCTGGAATGAGGGAATGTGCCTCAGTATCCACTCCTCTCCCTCTGCAACATGACAAAGGAACTGCAAAAGAGGATGAAGAAATATTCTTAAATCCTACTTATTTCAGGAGCCTTGCAGGAAAGTTACAATATCTAACTCTGACAAGACCTGATATTCAATATGTTGTTAACTTTGTTTGTCAGAAAATGCATCAATCTACACTATCTGACTTTCTCCTCCTAAAAAGGATCATAAGGTATGTAAAAGGAACTCTCACTATGGGGATCACTTTCTCTAAGGACACATATTTTACTCTAAGGGCATACTCAGAAAGTGACTGGGCTGGGTGCAAGACTACAAGAAGAAGAACTGGAGGCTATTGTACTTTCTTGGGTAAAAATCTGATTTCTTGGTCTTCAAAGAAATAAGATACGGCTCAACAGAAGCTGAGTATAGATCTCTATCTGATACAAAATCTGAGCTAAAATGGATCAATCGCATTCTGAGGGACTTGGAAATACCTCTATATCAGACTCCAGAATTGCTATGTGACAACCTCTCTGCTGTTTATTTAGCCGCAAATCAAGCCTATCACAAAAGAACAAATCATTTTGAGACTCACTATCATTATGTCAAAGAACAAGTGGCATTAGGATCTCTACTGGTTAAACATATTCCGGCGTATCAGCAAATTGCCGATGTGTTTACAAAATCCTTACCTTATCGAAGCTTCATTTCCTTGCGGAGCAAACTTGGTGTGGTGTCATGCTTCCTCAGACCCCAACTTTGAGAGGGGCTATTAGAAATTCAAGTCAACATTTGAAATCAGCTGCTACAAAATTAGCTGAAGCTACAAATCGAGTTGAAAAAGAAGAACAAAAATCTGTTGTTTTGATTCATAAAGGAAAACAAGACCTAAGCCATTGCAAGACAAAGCCCAATAAGCCTCAAAATGAAAACAAGCCCAAAGGAAGTCTCTTTGCTCACACCCAACCGTTAAATCCTACAAAAGACAAAGCAAATGAAATAGCTGTCAAGCAGGTACAACACACAAAAGCTGTGACAAATCAAATCCCAATAACCAACATATTTGAACCTCTTGGATCTTGTGCCACTACCTAATGACTGACAAATGTCAGAAGATCACATAAAGATAGGATGATGGAAACGTTAGTATAAAGAACAAAGCTGAATCATTGTGATGTAATCAAGAAGAAACTATTATCAATAAAAGAACAAAATGTTTCCTTTCATTATCAAAACTTCAAGCTTCTCTTACAAAATTGACATCTCCGCGAAGTGTCCTAATATACAAAATGATCATGACTCATCTTGTTGCCAATAAACTTCCACCAGTATTCCTTGCGGTTTCTTTGCAATTTATGTTCCTAGTATATATGGATTATTTGGCTTTTTGTAACACTTATCTAATGTTTTTAAACCTACCGAAATACCTTTGGGTCACCGGGTCATCGGGTCAACCGTTGGTTAGTTCAGATTAACCACGAGTATCACTATATATTTTATAGCATATATATATATATATATATTTCATAACTATAAAAATAAAAATATTGAGATTATCTTTTAAACTTTTGATGTCTAAGTTATTTTCCATAGTTTTTTTATCGATTTCTTCTACTACTTGGTAAAAGGGCTAATTCAGCTAATATTAAAAATCTGCTAATTAATTAAGTTTTTGACCAAAGTCTTTTCTTATTAAAATATTAATGCTTAAATCGTTACTTTGTCTGACGACTTTGTCCCCCCTACGCGCATATAAATTAAACCTCGAGACGTGAGCTCCAAGATTTTGTTAGATATTTTTTGTCCTAATTTGACATCTATCTAACCACATCATAACCATAGTTTTCTATTTATTTAAACGTTTCATTTCCCTCCCAAAGATTAGGGTTATTCATATATCGCCTCTTTATGTGTAGAAACAAAACTTCTACAAATATTCTTCCTTCCTTAATAATCAACTATGGAGAAAAATCATAATCAATCACCAATTGATGTTCTAAGCAGCACATATGAGGTAATATACACTAATATGTCCTTTTATAATTTTTTCTTCCTTATTCATAGTATCAATATATCCAAATCCGTCAGTAGTAAGATTTAGATAAAGAGTTGGTTGGGAATTTAAGGTAACATCCTATATATTTGTGATTTTGTGTTTATGAACTGAAAAAGATATTTTATTTTTGTAACAACTTCAAGAACGGGATAAATGTTGGGTCATTGTTAGTCACTGGAAAAGACTTGATACATGTATATGGCACTTCAAAACAGATGTAAGCCATGACAAAATTGTTTTCCAACTTAGTGACGAAATGGAGTACGAAGATCTGTTTGAGTAACTTAGACATGGGCTAAAGGTGGGAAGAGAGCATTTATTGTTGCAAATAACATATCAATACCCTCAATGGATGGTTGTTGAAGAAGGAAATGAGACTCCGCCGTAGTATATCAGAGACACAACAGGCCTGCAGCTATTTATTAGTCTTCAAAGACAAGTTGAGGAGGTAAATTTGTATGTCGCATATAGTACTCCTATTTCAAGTGGAACTTCTATAAACTGCGGACAAGGAAATAATCTTCCAAAAAAAGGAAACCGTAACTGCATTGACAAAGCCATGTTAGTCGAATCTAGTTCTGAGACCGAAGAAGAATGGCATGAGTTTGCAGTCGATGAAACCCCTGTCAGACAGTCCACGGCGAGGGCTCTTCTTCTGGAATTTGATGTTATAGGCGAAAATAGAACGTCTAACAATGTAGAACCTCCATTACTTAATTTGTCTATTAACAACGGTCAATGCGATGTAGAACGAGGAGAAGCAAGAAGGGTGGATTGGGGAAAGGCGGTTGTTATTGATGAAGGAGATTCACCTGTGAACAGTCAGGAGAACCATTCATTCCAAATTCTCTCAAGAACTGAGAGGTATATGCCAATGTCAGCATTTGATCTAGTAATGTCTAACACCAAATTCGAAAGAGAGAGATCCGCCGGAGGGAGGGTAACATAGCTTTGCATAACAACATTGATCTAAACGAGGACCCAAACAATGTTTTAGGAACAAAGAGCATGAGGATTAGTGTATGGGGAGGCGTGGAGGAGGCGCTTATGAGTTTCTTAAATGACAACAGCGACAATCCAACATTGTTTTTCCGCTATGCACCCCAGTGTATGGGGAGAGGTTGGTTGATTGTAATATAACTTCAATTTGTGTTTATATTGTATAAAAGTTCGGTTTATATAAAACTTTAATTTAAAAGGACTGATTTTTTTAATTTTATGCAGCTATAGGTGCAACAGTGTTTGATGTCACCTATGAGGGTGACAACATCTTTGTTGGCAGGGTATTCAAGTCAAAAGAAGATTGTCAAATTAAGGTTGCAATACACGCCATAAACCGCAAGTTCCATTTTAAGGTCTCCAAATCGACCCCTATATTCATGATCGTTAATTGTATTTTACGTAATTGTTCATGTCGAGTCTATGTTGTGAGGATACAGGGGTCTGAATGTTTCCAAATCCATCAAGCAACACTGATACACACTTACACAATCGATGAGCGAAGACAGTACATCAAGTTAGCAACGACGCATGTGATTGGTACCTTGATGGCATCAAGGTACATCGGTATCAAAAGGGGACCAACATCGATTGGTATAAGAAAAATCTTACTTGATGAGTACAACGTTAATGTCTCGTACTGGAAAGCTTGGAGGGGACGTGAAATCGCAATGGATATTGCATTTAGAACGGTTGCTGGCAGTTACGCGTTCCTGCCCGCATATTTGGTACTATTATCTGGAGCAAATCGCGATAGTCTTTGCTTTATGAAGTACTCAGATTTGGGCGAAAGAAAGAGAAGGTTTAAGTACAGCTTCATCGCCTTTACTGCGACAATTAATGGTTACCAGTGGTTGAGGAAGGTGGTCGTTTTTGATGGGACATCACTTAAGGCGAGATATGAAGGGTTTTTGATCTCCGCTTGTTGCCAAGACGCAAATTTCCAAATTTTCCCTTTGGCGTACGAAATAGTTGACGGGGAAAATGATTCCCCTTGGGGGTGGTTCTTTGCAAAGCTGAACATGTTTGTTCCGGATAGCCCGGATTTAGTGTTTGTATCTGATAGGCACACAATCATATCCGCAAGCCTAAGAATGGTACTTATTAAATTTTTAAAAGTTCCGTATATTTAGTAATTCTAATGTTTGTTTAGAAAATTAAATACATAGATATTAGTTTCTAATCATAGTCTTTAACATGTTACGCCCACTTTTGGAATCAAATGTGTACAAGTGTATAAGAGTGCACAACATGGTGCGTGTGCAGTGCATTTGTATAGGAATATAAATGCACAATTCAAGCCAAAAAGGCTTGCGTTCCTAGTTTCAAAAGCGGCAATATGTTTCACGGTTGCAAAATTCAATAAGATATGCGCGGAGATTCAGCAGATGAACCCTAAGTGCGCTGCCTATTTGCTCGAGATTGGTACGCTCTAGCAAATAATATAAATAGGGATTTAACTTCTATCTCGGGTAGACCTTCTATATAAATAGAGCTTATAATATAGTTTAAATAATAAACCTTCTAAAAAATTTTGCGTTAACTGAAGAAGTTGTGAATTTGCTCAGGTGTTTAACATTAGAGTAGGTGCCATTTCAAGGGTCCTAGGTACAACATAATGGAGTCCAACATTGCTGAGTCGTGGAATAACATCGTTAAGAAATCAAGAGAATATTCTCTCATTTGTATGCTTGAATACATTAGAATTCAAGTTATATCATGGTTCTCCATGAGGAGAGTGAAGGCCAGTAGAGAAACAGGGTTACTGACTCCAGAGGTGCGTGAGCGAATGGTAAAAAGTTATGAAGGCTCAGCTACGTATATGGTTCGACCAATTTCTTTGATGGAATTTGAAACACAGTCACTGGATGGTTCTTCCCAAATTGTGATGTTAGATGTGTGAAGGTGCTCTTGTGAAGAATGACAGCTAATCGGTATACCATGTGAGCATGCGTTCGCGTGTGTTGCTCGCATATGCATTTCTACTGAATCATTGGTTTCCGATCATATTTTGTGGAGGCATCGAACAACACTTACACTGAGAAGATATATCCAATCCCAGATGTTGGGGGTCAGCCATTGGGTGGGATTGAAAACACGGCTGACAAGAACACTTTGCCTCCGAAGCCTCATCGGCCACTGGGAAGGCCAAAGAAACTGCGCGTGAGGTCAACTGGGAAGTTAAAGATAAATTTATAACACATTCACATTAACAGAACTCAGATATTTAATAAGCTGGGAAGTGGTAGATACATTTATTTACATGATACTTTTGTAGAACTACTAGACTTAATGAAATGGAGAGTTAAACCGACAATTTTAACACTTCTATATGAGTAGAACTTCTACAAATGGTGTAATTTTTTAACGTTGTGCATCTGCCAGTGGAGTTTGACACTTAGTTGTGATTTATATTGAAATGCAGAGAACAAGTGCAAAGAGAAAGAAAAGATGCAGCCAATGCTGTGGTTTGGGCCACAACAAAGCATTTTGCCGTAACGGCATATGATGGTTTGTTATGAACGAAGGTTTGGAGTTTTTTGGTAGACATGAGAGGCAGGCTGAATAAAGGTTGGTAGGAAGGTTTAACGGAATCTTAAGATGCGGCAAAAAGTCTAGAACAATTTTATAATGTAACAAAATATTAAGATATATCCATAACAGTGGCATATATCTATATATTTTGTTCTAAACGTATAGTTTGAAGGCTTTAGTTTAATAAGTGTGTATTTTGTATATGTGAAGCCATGTAAGACCTCTCATTGAGCATGTTATCAAAGTATTGTAAAAAAACTATTTTGTAGATGTTAATCAGATGAGGAGTATGTTTATGGAAAATTAAGAAATTAACCAAAGATGCACGATTTAGTTGTTAAGAGTTAAATGGTAATGGGTTGGTGGAAGAGGGAAAATACAGGAGAACATAATGCAGATAAACTAATAAAAAAGAGACAGACCAATGGAGAAAAGAACTTAATTTAAAAATTTAATCTCAAAGACGGATGATCTCGGGCTTCAACGCCTTGAAGGAGGACATACCGTACTTTTGTGAAGCACTTGCCAAATCTTCCTCAGTAAGGAGGTGCACGTCGTTGCTAGTCCCTAACGCATGCTGCTCCAAAAGAACCAAGGTCGTAACTCCAGCCAACCCTGCATACGAAAGTAGAACTTCTAATAAATAAGTAATGTTAGTTGAAATAGAAGTTCTGTCTGGAAATGTGACCTTCTTTCTCAATCAGAATAGGCAGATCTAATTCATAAATTGTCATTGGATCAAGCGTCAGACACTTTGTCTCGCTGGTGATTCCATGCTTTCGAATGAGATATGGTAAGAGCGAAGTGATTGGAGTGACAACTTGTTGAATGACTGTGAATGGGGACTCAGAAGAATTGCAATTTACAACGTGGATGGCCCACCCTATAAAATCAACTACAAGGCCCACCCAATGCCGTCCTTGGATGGGGAAAGGGATGTAAAGGAAGTCAACCTCTGTAAACCATTGTGGTCGAGATTCCCATGATAACCTAGTTTGAGAAGTGAAGTAGAAGTCATCTTTTTTATTTGCTTTCATGAACGCAAGATGTTGGCGCTTAAGTTTTTTTTTTTTAAACTAGAAGGCAAGAAGTCGAAGCGATTTTGGGAGGAATTGTCCTGACGCCTCTGAACGAAAAGAACTAGAAGGTCCATATCCTGAGGTAAATAAAAGGTATATTAAAATGGAAGTTTTATATACAACCACAAAGGAAAACCAATGTATGAGTCGGGGAAGTTAGTAGAAGGAACACTTGAGGCTTCATGATCCGGAGGAATGTAGTGTTCTCAAAAGTGGTATCAGCCGAAATTCGATGAGAACTGTAAAATATTAAAATTATACCCACTTGCGAAAGCAACATTTGAGAAAAAAATAAGAGGGAAATAAGGTGAATGAAAACTTACACAAACCGACTAATCTCCCTTGTGAACCCATCCATCTGGGGTGGTTTGGGTTGAACAAAAGCATTGAATTTCACAATAAGCGGACGAATTGTTTTCTGCCTTTTCGAAGGAGGCGGGGCAGGGGGGTCTTGTTTTGTTGGACCTCGTTTGATGTTCTTCTTTCCAATAATTAGTGGGGGGGGGGGGGAATTTATTTGTTGCTACGCCTGTCGTTTGCTTTGACGTCGTTGGGTTGTTGGAGGAATAGCAGCGGAGGTCTGCGTTGTTGGAATAGCAGTGTCCTTTTATTGAAAAAGAGGACAAAGTATTTCAACTTGTACGATTTACATAGACATGAAACCAACGAGGTTGGGAGTTGAACCTCTGGCCCATGGCTTTTATCAGATGATAAAGGGGCAGCGGAAGTCTCAGATGGACTCTTTCCCAAAATTGCGGCCTATGTTATTGTCATTAAATAATAATTATTGTCTCGCGGGACGCATATATATGTCTTAACCGTACTCGTTAACCCATTACGAGTAATGGTAAATGTACATGTGGTTGTGAACAAAAGTAGTTACCTCCATCGGTGTTGCATCTTTGACAGGCCTGAGACATGCCGCTGAGGATTCAATAGTAGACGACGCGAGAAAAGATTCTTGAAAGTTGGAATGGATCATCTATAATATGTGAGGATAGAATGTATATTTAAATAGAAATAATATACGTAGTTAAGATTAAACTAAAGGGAATTCAAGAGGGTTGGGGTAACCTTCTACATGGTTTGGTGCGCAGCAGCGGCAGGAACAGTTTTTGCAGCAGTTGTAGCATCACCAGGAACCTGGTGAAGCTCTTCGGTCGTCCTCGCTTCTGTAAAAGCCGTAGGGTTTGTGGAGGAGGAAGCAACAACGGAAGGCTCAGTCACCGTTTCCTAACAATTTAATGGAACTTCTATAAGAATATAATTTAGTATGTATAAAAATACAGAAAATATACTATTATTGAGTAGACAAGTAATTGTAAATTCAAACTCCTTTCTCCGACCTTTGGAGTGGATTGTTTGTCTGCGGTTGGCTGAACAATTTCAACACCAGACTTTTCAGAAGGTTGGCTGAGACCTAGAGAGAACGATGGTGGCTCTATATCATAATCATCTTGGGGAGATGGAGGTTGGAAAGTATCATACCTCTTAAATGCAACATCTACTTCATCGGACAACAGGGCGGTTGGGTTAGGATGATTTGGAATGGTAGGTGGGGCGCATGAATGTGTCATGTTCGATGTTGTCGAGTTAACAGGATTCTGGTTTCCATCATGAACTTCACCCTCGACATTTGCGGCTTCCTTGGAGGGTTCAACAACTTTCTCTGACTGCAGCGAAAAATATACATAATAACTATTACTCAGAGAAGAGAGATTACAAGGGATGTATAAATTATAGAAGGGATGCAAATAGCAAGGGTAATGTATACGTAAGGATTTACAACCTCTGTTTCATTAATGTCAGAGCAGACATTGCGAATGACAGTATCGACGCCAGGCCCAAGGAGAGGAGGTTGTGCAGGCTGCGCGCCAACACCTTGTATACAAATGGAAGGTACAAACAAATAGAGTTTTCACATAAATAGAGTTACTATATTTGTAGAAGGACGGTGGAGTTAAATGTAAGTTTTGAGAGACTTTGAATGTAAATGTACCTTCTCCAGTTGGCTTTGTCTGTGGTGGAGGCGAAGGTGGTACATTAAAATTGAGATTGGCACCTTCTTCAAATGCATCTTATCGTGAAAATGTATCAGATTCGCGGTCTCGGGTTTCCTCATAACTCGAACGAAAAGGCGCTGGTCAAGGTGCTTAAGTTTCGTGCGCAACTGCTGAACCTCAGCCGTAATATGGGCTTTAATTTGTTGTACATATGGTTCAAAGATCGAGGGTATACGTGACATCACATCATCAACGACTTCATCAACCAAATCCCTGGAAGCGGCCGCATCAGGCCTCCCACCATCACCACGCGCAGGTTGTTTGGATGTGCCTGCATCAAAATTTTGACCTTTTTGGCTCTGTGGTGGTGCGCGCAGATGGCGCATTTTGCACTTCTTCTTCAGCCCCTTCATCGTCTTCATCTGAATCCTCTTTAACAAGAACTGCCTTCTTCTTTTTTTGAACCGGTTGTACATCATTTGCTCGAACACCACCGCTCCACGAGTTATGTTCAAACGTGAACTCCTCTGAAATGAGATGTACCATGTACGAAACCTGAGCATCTGGTTCATCGTCAGCAAATTCATATTCTGATCCATACACGTCAAGTCCTTTTGCAATGGAGGATGTGACTTCAACCTGCGTAGATATTATTTAACATCAGAGGTACATGTAAGACTGAGAAATAGTAGGGAGCAATGTAGAAATTCTACAAAAATAAAACTGATACAAAAGTAAAATTTCCATAATTGCCGATGAAGAGTACCAACTAACAAAAAATAATAAGATTGAGAATTTTCATGATTTTATCTGCCCGCTCCGATCGATTGCACGAGCATTCTCGACATTAACGCTAACGCTTATTTCTGCGATGCATTGGACAATGTCCTCTATCACTGGGTCTTCTTCGTGTAGAACCGTACTTAGAATAGGACTAGTAATGATTTGAGGGCATGCAGCAATTGTAACAAGCATAATTGCATGGCTGAACCCCTGAACAACCAATGTTCGCTGGGTGTATTTGGAGAGATCTCTAATATTTGCACTATTAACTGTTAGAAGGATCCATGTTCTATATTTAAGGAAATATATTATCAAAAGGCAGAATACATTAAGAGATATTAAATCAAAATGGATAAGAAGAGATTGCTTAGACCTTCTACAAATAGCAACGTACATAGGATCAACAACCAGTTCAACTAATAGAACTTCCAATTGTAAAGAAATCTTATAATGGTAGATAAACAGAAGGTATACATACATGGAGTTTCTACGAAATAAAACAACACAACACAACAGATTCCTATGAGAACAAAAATGTGAAATCTGGTCCCAACGGTACAAATAAATATGGACTATCGGCTGGCCAAAATCTATCGATTTTCCAATAGAAAAAGCTAGGAAATAGAAGTAAGTTTGAAGTGACAGTAACTAATTAAGGCTAATTGAAGGAGTCGAGGTTCAAATTCTACTTGCATGAACCCTACACCAAAAATTACGAATGCCCTTTCTCAGATTACAACTTATTGAATCGAGATTCGCATACCTTTCACCAATTGCGGGTGTCGCTTGCTCGTTTCTCGTTTCTCTGCGAAGAAAGCAACCGCCTTCTAACAGAGATTTCAGTAAAAAGGTGAAAAAAGATTAAGGAGAAGGTAAACGAGATATGGGTGTTCTGGGTTTCTCTCAGAAAACCGTAAGGAAGTTACGGAGATTGAAGGAGAAGATATGAAAATTAATTTCGTTTAACTAATGAAATAAGTATAAGTCACATCAATTTACAGTTCCCAATTTTGTGTCAGGCTTTAAAAAAATGGGTGCATGGGTGGTTTTCGAAGGTGAGGGTAAAGTCGACATTTTAGGAGGAGAGAGAGAAAGGGAAAATCTTCAACTCCTTGATTTTTAATTAAGAAGAGATTTTGTAATATTGTTTGATATTTCCCTTGTTAAAATTACGCAAATAATATTGTAGAAACATTTTTTGGGTTGAGATTATGCAAAACATAATTACAAATATAAAAAGTAGATAAATAAAGGCAATATCGTTTATAAAATAAAACTAATAAATCATAAAAGCAATAGAATCGAAACATTGATTTTAAGTTCTTAACGAGCTTTGGACTTAATATGACTTGTGGATATTAAAATTGAATTGCAGTTTAAACGATTAAAGTGCATTTTTGCTTTGAAAATAAACACATAATAAAGAATTTTTTGATGCCAGCCACTTGTTTGATTAAATAGTTCAAAGCATGAATAAGTTTCTAGTAACATGTTATGATAGCTTTGAAGGGAACAAAACAATAGCTCTATCTGAAGAAATTGCAATTTAAATATTAAAATGAAACGCAACCCAAAAACCAATATTTTAAATCTTTGAAAGTGAAAATTAATATATGAGACATAAGGTTATTAAAAATTAAACATATGCAATGTGGTGAAAGTTTGAGTCGACCCGCTAAACATCGATGCAACCAAACCAACCAGATCACAGGTCTGGGCATTTTACCCATTATCCAGAATCGAACCTGAACTCGACCCGAAATTTTGGATTCAGTTCAGATTCGGGTATAGGTAAATACCGAAATGGATACGGACATGCAAGTACATCAGGTTTGGGTACGGTTCGAATAATACCAGTACCCGAAGAAGGAACCAAACTTTACCCGAACATATATATATAAAACTCTACCTTTATTTTCCCCAAATCTGAAACACAATTCCATTCATCCCCTTCTCCGTTGTACGAAACCCTAAGGCCCAAATCAATTTTTGCGATTTCCTCACAAACTAACAAGTTGGAATTCAAAATTTCCTAACCTTCTCCTCCATAGAGACTTCAAGAAAGAAATCACAGGTTAGTGGCTCCGATTTTCTCATAAATTAACGATTCTTCTTCTTCTTCTTCTTTGTTTTTTTTATTGTGTGAATGCTTCTTCTTCTTCTCAATCGCAACTCTTGTATTCGAAATCGTCTTCTTCTTCTGCTTATTTTTTACTTGTTCTGCTTTGATTAGGGTTTGTTTTCATTTTGTTTTGATGATTCCTTTTCCATGTCAATGTCTATTTTGAGTTTAGGTTTCGATGTTTCATTTTCCAATTAGGATTTGGTTGATTAGGTTTCAATTAGTCGCTTTAGGTTTTGATGTTTTGTGTACAACTTATCCGGAATAGCACGAGATTCATTGTCATCTATTCCTGTCTTGATGACCTGAAAATTCAAAGAAAGCAAACCCAGTAACTAGTTCTCAAAAATGTATATTGATTCACAAAATCAGAACAATTCTAGACTCAATTTGTCGACTTTTAACAAACTGACCAAATTCTAAAAATTATAAAGTTCAAAACAGCTAATATTCTATGATGATTAACAACCGAAAACAAGTTCTAGATTGCCAAATTGTTCAACAAAAATGGCACCACATAGTTCTGAATATTAGAATATGAAGGGTTATTTTTCTTGTAGCAATGTTAAACAAGAAATCAGCATAAGAAGCAAAAAAACTCAACTTTTAGAGTGGCTCCGATACCACTTGATACAATCTTCCGAGGGTCGGGACTCTAGAATGGTTGAGTAAGAGCTAAGACTTGCTGTTCAACTCTGTGAAGAATCAAACACAAGGGATGTGGAGCGATGGGCCACACGAAAGCTGCGGAAGACTCTTGATTTTCCAAGAACAGAATCAAATGGATATTACACACCACCAAATCTAATCGAAATTGTTGGATATTACACACCAACAAGAAGAGAAAATCTCAAGAAATTTTATTAAAAAGATGGTTTTTTTACATGAGAATTTTGTGCATAAATAAGAGAAGGAGAATAGAAATAGACTTAATTGACTTGTACATGCACAAGTTTAAGGAAATTGAGACAACATTAATTAGAAATAAAAACTAAGTTTGAATTCAAAAGATGTAGATAAAAAATAATAATTATCCCGAGAGTTTCTGGTTGCTTTGTAGGATCAACACATAAGAGACGTAAAGTGAACTCGTAGCTTCATTAAAAACATTATCGAGAAAACCCATTGGGACAAAATCCGACAAGGTAAGAAGAGTACTACGAGCCACTTACTTATTTTTTGATCATCCGGAAGTAGGTTCGACTTGGATAATGATTAAGGCATTCCAATTAGTAATATCTTCATTCTGGATCAGAACTTCTTCATGGTTCCAAGCGTGCGTGAGTATTCCTCCTATTGCTTTCTTGAGCTCCTTAACCTTTGCACGGGTTAAAGGACCACTTGGAATAGAAAGCGCTCCCTCAGCTACATGCTAGTCATCTTTACACTCTTGTTACGCTCTAACTCTTTAATGCTTTCCATGATTGCATCACATGTTAAGCTCAAAGTTTGAGATGAAAGACATGAGAGTTGCAAGTCATATTCTGGGAATATACATCAAGAGAAACAGGAAAGAAGGGGTGTTGTATTTTATCTTAAGAAAGTTACTTGAAGAAGGTGATTCAAATGTTCAAGATGACTGAGGAAAAAACTGTAAACACGCCCATTGGTGGGCATTATAAGTTGTCCACGGTTCAAGACGATTCAAAATGTATTGACACAAAGAGGTTTCCATGTTCATGTATGTTATGGTTGGGACTCGACCTGATATGGCTTATGCCATAAGATTAATTAGCAGGTTTATGAGTAAATTGGGTCAAATACATTGGGAGTCAGGCAAGTGGCTACTCAGATATATAAAGAGAACATCAAAGTTGAGCTTAATTTTCAAAAAGAGTAAGGGTTTCAGAATTCAGGGTTATTGTGACTCAGATTTCGCTACAGATCCTGATAAGAAAAGGTCAACTAGTGACTATGTATTCACTATGGGAGGTAACACTATCAGTTAGAAGTCGTATTTGCAGTCAGTTGTTACACTGTCTACCTCTGAGGCTGGATACATTGTTTTAACAGAAGCAGTGAAGGAAGTAAACTGGATTAAGGTCATGTTAAGTGACATGGGTTTGAGGAAGAGAAAGCTACGGTTTGGTGTGATTCTCAGTCAGCTATATGCTTGTCCAAGAACAATGTCTTTCATGAGAGGACAAAACATATGGCTGTGACGTACAACTTCATCAGGGAGGTAATTGATGAAGGTGAGGTTGAAGCTTCCAAAGTTCATACTTCAAAAAATCTTGCTGATATTCTAACCAAGAATGTTCCGGTGAAGAAGTTTGAATATTCCTTAGATCTTCTAAGGTTTATTCACTAAAGGATGAAGCATCGAGAGGTTAAATCTGAAGTAAGTGCATTATAGAGAGATGAGAGGAGATGAAAATGGAATCTAGGTGGAGTTTGTTGGCATTGTTAGTCGAAGTGATTTTATTTTTCAGGTTTAAACGTTTGTTTGATGCTTAAACTATAATGGAAGAAGCTAATAATGTTGGAAAAGAGAAGTCTGTAGAAGAACTGTTGAAGTATGGTAAAGTTTGTTTTGAAACAGGTGAATACTCTACAAGTCTGGTGAAATCTGCTTTGAAACAGGTAAGGATTTTGTACAAATCTGGTGAAGTCTGGCTGATGACATATTAGCTAAAAACTCAAGATTGCATTTTGGAACATGTTGGGACATAGGTGAAGCTTTTGATCGCTACATAAGGTTCTCACTAAGGCCCTAAGCATAAATAAAATGTTCCATCATCTTCTTCATTCCAAGAGTGTTTTTGAGAGGTTGAACTTGTTGTTTCTCTTTGTTGCTCAAGTTTTGAGCTGTTTTTTCGTCATCTCTGATCAATATAACGCTATGATTGAATCTGATCCCAAACGTAGACTCTATCACACGGATAGATTGAACTGGGTTAAAAAATTTATGTGTCTTTTACTTGCTCTATTTTTTATTTTCTTGCACAAACGAGAGTACAAAACAGAGAGTAGTGAGAGTGTTTTGCTAGGTAAAAGTGTTGGGTTTTATAACAGTCGTATCATTGTTTAGTCTGTGACATAAATTTTAAATACTCCCTCCGTATACGAATGTAAGATGTTTTAGTTTTTTTCTTATATACAAATGTAAGATGTTTTGGGTTCAATTAATGCATTTTGACTGTGTAAAATGAAACTTTCAAGAATATATGTTTATCTGTGCAAGAGTATTAATTATGTAGGTAAAAGAAATTTTAAAGTCAAACTATTAATTACTATTGCATGAAATTAACTATCGTACACCTATGCAAGGAGTATTTATATTCTTCCAACTTGTCATCACCAAATGTATTCTTTTTTGTTCTTTTCTAAAAAAAATTTTCAGAAACTAAGATGCATGAATATGGCAAGACAAAAGTGAAGCAAGAAGAAATTGAATCAAATAACATGAAAGCATGCCACGTAAAATCTTCTGATAAAGAAGAATCAAGGGATGTGTATCGAATTCATGACAACAAATCTGTCACCATACGAGAGTTTGATTTGAACAAAGTATATTATGAAGTGGGAGAGCTTCATCCTGACAGAGAGATTGAAGAAACTATACAGGCGATAATGAAGATAAATATGCCTAAATTTTTTTTAGCTCTGCTTTGTTCTTTTAAGGATGTTTATTTACTATTTTCATCTCTATTTTAATAAATTTTCTTATTTTGATTTTGTCTCTTACAACCATTAGTGTTTCGAAACATGAATTTGAAAGAATTTTGTCAAAAAAACATGAACTTGAAAAAATTGTGTAAGTACAAAAGAACTTGAAGAATAAAAATATAAGAGAAGAAGAGAAACTCTAAAAATAAATTTAAAAAGGTTCTCTTACTAATGTAATGCAAACCAAACATAAACGTAACACAATCATAATAGAAACTTAAGTAGACAAATAATTTATTACATCGTGTACCAAGATAGGATCACAAGTGAATTGTACAGGTAAATTGTTTTCCTTCTCCAAAACAGATTTTTTTTTAAATGTGGGCTTTTATACTTGTTTGCTCCTTGAACCTTCATAATTTCTTGCATGCATGATTGTAGAGTAAAAAAAATCCGGTTCACTTGTGTTGAAGGATATTCATCAAATGAATTTTCAACTACAGAAATAAGTTCTTCTATAGTCTTAGGACATACCCGGTGTTATAGTGCTTGAATGGCACTAAAAATCCAAGATCTAGAATATTCAAGTCGGGTGAATTCGGTGGTTGACACATCAAACGAATATCAAAATCATGATCACAAGCAGCTACTTGAAATTCTTCATCTCTCGGATCAACGTGTGTTCTTGCATTATCTTGTTGAATAAAAATAGTTTTCCCGAAATCTTCTTGTGGCCATCTTTCCCGAATTTTTGGAATTACTTTCTCAATTAAAAACTCCTTTATATTTTCTCTCTTGATGGAAGTCATTGCCTTTAACTCCAAAATACCAACCTCTCGGTTTCTACTTCGTCTTTGAGCTTGTTGCATCTTAACAAATGGAAACAATCCTATTTTTCCTGAAAAAAATCTCATTTCCTTCTCCATCATATCTTGGACGCGTCATGGCAGCTAAAAACATTACCTTTCCGATGTAGTTTTTACTCTGACATGTACGATGCGGTTCTTCTTCCGCAGGAAGCAAGTAATAACTCGATGTCTTCTTTGTCATGTAAAACCATTTTTCATCAATATGTACAATATTGTACATATCAATAAATTTTGGATTATCAGGCAAAGTAGCAATATCAAGCATCGAGACACAAAATTTCAGTCGAGCTCTCATATTACCTTCACTCAAAGATGGCTTGATTGCATTTGAATATCGCTTAATGATCCCTGCTTTTAAAAATCGAGACAATAACCCATGACTCACATTTAAAGATGCTGCCAATGACCTTAATGTCGTGCGACGATGGAGTGGGATATTAGCAAATTGCTCAAGATCAATTTGCTTTTTTTCCTTTTCTCTTAAGTGATAAATCAACAACTTCTCCACTTGCAGTATTTTTGGCTCGTTTCCAAATTCTTTGGACTGTTTGTAAGGGGACTGAAAATAGATTCGAAAATTTGGTTGTCATTGATTTCTTTAAAATTCCATTGACACTTCTCTCCAATAGTGCATGATAGATCTCTACCCTTTCTCCATCTGTCATTTGTTTTCTTTTATGAATACTATCTTCTTCAAGACCTTCTGACACGTGAATGTTTTCTCTTGTTGCAAATATTACAAGACAAAAGTAAAACAATCACAAAAATTATTGGTCTGTGATTCTTATGTATAGCTAAACAATCAAAAAACTGTGATAGTTCTATTTGTAAACACATAACAAATGATAAATAGCCATTATGTTCTACCAAAAAAATCCAGTAAAATTACTAAAAATAGAGAATACTTCTTGACATGTATTAGTAGGTTGAAGTAATATGTAGATATATATCAACAATACAAAATAAATGATTAACTAAAAAATATAGAAACAAAATATACATGGATTCATAAAAGAATGATTTTCTAGTTCTTCATCAAATGGAATAATTACACCATCATCTGATATACTAGTATTTCTTGGTGGACTTTGATTCAAATCAAACGAAGCTTCTCTTTCATTATTTTGAAATTGTAAATTTAAATCAAATTTTTGAAAAGCCATTGATAAATTTTAAATTGTGTCAATCCATATTGCTAATATATATGGAAGATTAGTGAAATGCTTTTTTTAGTTTTGGCTCCATTCTATATTTGTTTTCGTTAAAAATTTGGCTCCAAAACTAAAAAAATTCCAAAGTGTCAAGTGTCTTTTGAGTTACCAAATTTATTTTGAAAAACAATCTTGTTTTTACTAGTAGATTTATGTGTCGGAGGTTACATGCATTAAAACTCAATTGTAGTGAAAAAAAGTAATAGCAAATAGTTATTGCCTTAATATCTGTGAAATACTTAAAACATCTTATATTTGTATCCAGAGGGTATATTAAGTATGAAGTCAGTTTGCACCAGATTAAAAGTTGGACTGGTTAATTACTATGCTACCCTTATGATTAAGAAAAAAATACACTCATAGGCACTTTTATGATTTCAATTACACCCATAGGCACCTTTCAACTCTTAAGCACTTTTATCATAGTCAATTACATAAACACCCTTGAGCAACTATAACCCTTCACTANAAACCCTTCACTAACCCTAATGGACATGATGTTGCGGATGAGTTTATGGATGGCAAATCTACGAAATCTCATCCAATTATATGTGTTCAAGTGAATACGAAAACATGGACATGTATTTAACCACCACTGTCCACAAGAACTTATC
>OVAN01003557.1:0-28644 GCA_900406275.1 Anastatica hierochuntica
TCTCTCTTGAAATTGATTTGTGTTGATTCTCTGAACATGTGTGAGTAGTTTCATCGTTGGGTTTAGGGTTCTCACTGAGGGGATTCATGATTTGTTGATATATAATTGCATGTGTAGGAATATTATCTAATGGATCTCCATCTATGGTTACTCTTAATGCATGAAACTGAATTGATCACTTGGTTTATGATCTTAGGTTGTTTAACTGCTGGAAGATGAATGTTTAAACGCCTGAAAGAATTATAGATGAGCAATTCTTCTTAAGCCAACGGAAATTGATGTTTAAGTGAATTGTGAACCTATCAAATATGTTAGTAATGCATGACTAGAAATCGAGGGTCAACGGAAGTTAGTCTCGAGGTTTCTAGTGCATAGGGCGTTGATGCTACGGAAGTAGATCAGTTCTAGATTAGAATTTGAGTTCAAGACGGTTCTTAACCTCTTCCCTAATATGTAGTTTAAGTCAATAATGAAATGTTTCCCTGAGAACTGATGCCCAACACTTCTTTGAATTGTTTACAACCTTACGTTGCTGTCTGCGTTCTTTGCTTTCTTACTTTCGATATTTGCATCATCTTACAAAACATCTTTTTAGCCTTAGCCCGCTGTTTGATCTAGATTCTTCGTGCTACTCTTTGGTCTCTGTGGATTCGATCCCGATCCACTACAACGTACACATCTGTACGCTATCNACAGTGTTATCTCGGGCGAAAACCTGAGCTATCACTTGTAGATTCCATCACTCTCTTCCTATTTGCTTAGCTTAGGAAATTTTGTTACATCCTAGTGCTTGAATCTTTGCTCCTTTGGGTTCGACCCTCAAATATTATAACGCATTACCGTGCACTTGCGGTTTAGTGAGTTGTTAGTCGATTAAGGTCTTTAGAAATTTAAAACTTGAATTAGTTAATCGATAACGAAATTTTCTCATATCAACCACGTTTTTCAGATTGAAGAGTATGTCGTGAGATCACGAACTAGTAATCAAGGAGAATCTCGCCCCATACTTAAAGTCGATATTTCATCCCAAACACGCAACCGACTCTCCCTTGCCCGAGTACCATATACAAACGTATAGTAGAAGGAATTATTATGGTAACATAATCATGTTTCTACTGTAGTTCAGTGGGGATGTAAACACCTCCAACTCAATATCTTCTTTCCAAAATAAAGCTAACCCTCCACTGAAACCCGTCGGGGGAATAATAAAATGATTACCATATATCATCTAGTTAACAACTTGTAAAACATAATCATCTTCATTTTTTGTCTCCATTAAAAACACCAACTATGGGAAGAGTTTCAGTCTTAATTCCCTCAAACGTCGAACTATGAAGAAGTTCCTAAAGCCCTGACAGTTTCAACTGGTTGTAATCAATAAGAAGTAGATGGTTTATGAAATACCATCAAACACTTACATGAGGAAATTACTGAGACCTCAGAAGTGGCCAAAGAACTTGGAAGAAAAACCTCATTAAGAGGTACAACAGTAGAAGCCATAGAGGTGACAATTTGTCTTCTTCCTTGGTGAAGCATGTACTCTAGTAGTAGAATGATTTTTGGATATCGCACCATGTAAATGACTTATGGGAGGAATGCTTCTTGATTACTTACTTCTTTGTAACCTTACACTTTTCTACCAATTATTTTGGCCATATATACTAGCTAGACCCAGCCGAAACTACAATTACGACTGTATCAATGACAAGGCATCCTGAGTTGTTTTAGTGGATGCATCAGCTCGGATTTTCTTTGTACTCGATCATGCTTTTACATCCTGAGCTAGAAAAGTATCAACAATAGTGGCTCGCTTTGAAGAAGAGGAAATCTCTCGTTCAAAATGCACATGGACATCTTGCATGTTCTCCAAGGATATTTGTAAGTTTGATTGTACTTTACGACCAAAATGCAGGACTTCATCAACTAAGTTATCCAAGCAGAGGCTGATCCTGTCTTATACTGACCCTCGTAGTTGTATCTCGTTTGAGAGCTTTTCTAGAGCTAGTCGTCGTGATTTCGTGTTTGTCGAACCCTCCACTTAACCAATATCCTCCTGTGGAAAAGATGACTTTAAACTACCATCACTAGACCGCAGAGGAGAGGGTTAGGGAAAGTCACAGATTCTGAGAAGATTGTTTAACATTTGGGGATTTTTTTCCTGATATCTTTTAGAATCAATTGATGATAATACGCATGAGACCTCTTTTCAGATTGTGTGGTACTCTTTGGCCGATACTCTTCCATGTATCTTGGTTGCGGTTAACGACGTGAATGGTCCTCAATACGATGAAAGATATTACTTAGCTGTCTGGATTCTCTATCATAAGAACTCGGATGAGAAAAGCTCTCTGTGTCCGAAGTAAATATTTGTATTTTAAAAGGTGCAGTTTGGTTGTAGTATGGTGGGGAGTGTGATTTAGCACTATGTTTTTAATATGGTTGATGTGGTGGGGATCGCTTATAAGGTAGAGTGGATGACACATACGAAGTACCAAGTTTGTTTTTCTTTCTTCCACTAATGCGCAACTTGTCATATTCAAGGCGTTGCATCATGTTACTTTGGTTATTTCCCATGTCATAATCCACATTTTTAGTTGGTGATTGTGTGAAGTCTTGCTTCTCATGAAACAAAGAATATCATAGAAAACAATGCCTTTTAAGGCTCTATTATTCGAACTCGAGGGTAGCTTACTCACTAGTGGCAAACATACATTGTTTCTTCATAAGGAGAGGCTTCATAGCATTAACTTCAACTTGAACTCTACCTTCATTTGCATCCTGATTGATAAAGTCACATGAGCTTTGACCAATTGTTTGTAGTTTATCAATCATGTAGTAATGAATTGTGAGATCATTGATGCAAATCCATAACATGATCAAGGATGAGAACAAAACTGAAATCGCTGGTTCTCATCTCTACAACACCAACATCCAATTTTTGTAAGGAAAGGGGGCTCTCTGTAAGACCATATGAAGATATGCTTCCATTGAGAAGGGAAAAAATAACCTTTTCTAACCAAGGGCCTTGCCTTCAATAAAATTTGCCATACCCCATAGCTGGTACATGAAATTGATAACAATATTAGGGTGTTATATTTCACCGTTGAGTACATGGCCAATTAAGTTGAGCTTATTTGCTTCAATGAGATCGAGTACATGGCCAATTAAGTTGAGCTTATTTGCTTCAATGAGATCGGAGTTGTTAACGGGGGAGGCGGATCACAGAGTCTCTAGTCCATCGGCCAGAGGAAGCGATTCCTTTCCCTTTCTCCGCCCTGGTATAGCGAGAAGTCATCGGAAATGGATCATTGCAGTGATAGGAACTTGTGATGCACAAAAGCGGAGAAGAAAAGGGGACGAAGAAGCGTACTGCACATAACAGTAAGATGGTCACAACAATTAAGAAAAAGAGACAAAGAGTGATACATCGTTGTCGAGAAGCAAGAATGATCAAACCTAATTTCGATATAGGATTGACGTCGATTTCCACTAGAAAACCTTAGGTATCGCCGCTGCCATCATCCCGAAACTAGCATCCTATGGATCGTAAAAGTATATCATTCCCTCGAACAACTCTCCTTCTGCTTTCATCGCTCTCAATGCATAAACTCATTGTCCACATGATGAAATTAATCCGGAAAAGCGAGAACGCGATTTCAAAACGTCTCTCTTTTTGGTCGAAAAACGGTGAAGCGAAGGCGGAACCCGCCAAATTCGACAAGAATAAGTCCAAAATCTAGGGGACGAGGTTCTCATCAATCTAAAAAGGCAAAGAAGAGATCTTCCATGTTAATTTCTGCGCAACATCGATGTGAGAAGAAACTTTCGGTTGAAATAGAAAATTTGTAGGGGAAAAGACCTTATACATTATACAAATGACGTCATTTTTAAGATTTTTGTAACATCCCGTTTCCTAGGTCCATTATACTTCTCATTTTTTAAAGTCTTTTTAATTTTTCGTAAATCAAAACCTAAAAGCTCATTAATTCAATTTAGTTAAAAAGCCCACTTTCTCTTTTTTAAAAAGTCTCACGTCGAATATTTGATCATTTCTCCTTCCCATCCTCCCCCTATAAATATAATCCTTCCCCTTCTTATTTTCTTCACAAGTCAAAGCAATGCTATGCACAGGGGACCGACTTTTCGGCTAGTCCCCACATGCTTTTAGCCACCGTATCTGGCAGAGTTCTTTTCCTGCGAGTTCCGAAGATGTTTCCGGTGAACTTCCCGAGTTCTTTTTGGAGTGCCGGGCAATTTCTCGGAAGGTCCCGGCGAGCTCCGATGTTTTTTCTGGTAAGTCTATGTTTTTCTTTCATTTCTTTTCTTTCCTTTTTAGTCTTCGGTTATGTTATTTGGTTTGACCGGTTAGGGTCTGTTAGGTCGTCGGACTCGACCTATTTAGCCGGTTTGGTCTAATCTAACAGGTTCGGCTCGGTTTTGCCAGTTTATGTTCTTTTCTTCAGTTTTAATATTTTCCGTTCCGTTTTGCCCTGCCCCGTGTTTCCTTTTTGGGCAGTTTCTAAATATGGCATGTTTCCATATTTGGTGGTTTCCATTTTAGGAAAATTTCCTTTCCGGGGAGGTTTCCCTTTTTGGCAAGTTCCGAGGTGAGGTATAACTCGTGTTTCCTAGTCCATCTTTTCTTTTCCGGGGGTGGATCGTTAGCCAATCAAGCCGAGAGTTCAGACTTGTGGCAAAGGTAAGGGCTAGACCCATATACTTCTCATGCTTTCCTTATTCACTCTTTCTCGCGTAGTCTAGCACCGGAACATATTGCTTGAGTTTGTTTAAAGTCTTGATTGCTTGCTTGATTTTAGATGAATATTAGGAATAATCTCACATCGTATTTTTATTGGTTTAATTGTCATATTAGGATAAACCGGTATTGTTTGAGAATTACGCAAGATTGATATGTGCAAGTAACGAATGAGTTGATTCTATGAGACTAGGTCCCGCGGACCGAGGTTACCGGAGGTTCCGGTGAGATAGCGCTGGGGTTCTGCGGGTGGCTATATATATATATATTGTGTATTATGTAGGAGGCTTGGCAGAGATTGCGGGGATGGAGGCCCGTAATCTCGGAGTCATGTTTGTAGGCTTGGCGGGGATATGGGGACGGAGGCCTGTATCGCGAAGTCTTGTTTGTGTTGGGTGCGGAGGCAAGTCGATCTGATGTTCTGTAGCCCTGTTTGGATCGATAAAGCATCTACGGGCGGTGTGTATGGACAATTATCCCATGCTGAGGAAGCCTCTTGGGGGGGGGGTGTAGGCGCTCACTTATGTCGCCATATTATATATTATGTAGGATAGGGTCTTGCTTGATTTCTTGGGTGCATTAGGTGTCGTGTGTGTGCGTGTTTTAGGACTAGATTACGTGGTTGAAGTGCTTAAGCCAGGTCTGCAGACTTATGGTTCCCCTAGCATTCCCCACTTCACTGAGTGACTCCCAAGTTCCTCACCCCCTCTTTTCCCTTCTTCTTCTAGGTGTGGCTAACGAGTAGTCGGATGAGCTGGACGAGACTGGTGCTGTTTTCGGGGTTTTATTTATATTTGAAATATAATTTATTTTATTTATTTGTGCGGTTTTAACTCGGTTTATTGGAATCTTGGTTATCGTTATTGTGATTTATTATTAATCAAGTGGATTATTGGTTATATTGAGTTAATTGAGTTGCAAGTTAGAGTTAGTAGCACGTCGTTCTCGGAGAGGATGAGACGGGTGTTACATTTTGGTATCAGAGCAGGTTTGCCGTTCTCGGAGAGGATGAGACGGGTGTTACAGTTTTATTTTTGTTTTCAAGACGACATTGTTTTGCTACTTAACGGAAGTTTGAAAAATTTGACGGATGATTTCAATAGGTCTAAAATGATCCAATCAATGAAAGTTTGGAATTAAAAGTTATCTACTTAAAAAGTTGATGTTTAAATGGCTCACCTAAATTTTGAATTTTTTTTTTGCTTCATTTCTAAAGTTCTTGATCTTTTTAACATCTTCCCCTAAATATATATCATGTATTCGGATAAATGCAACATTGGATTTCTCCCGCCGTGAGAGGCCAACGAACTGAGCGTATGCAACTGAGGAAGCGGCACATGAGAAGATAATCCACGTTATATAATAAATTGTACAAACAGAACATCCAAATAGTATACACAACAAAATATCTTTAAACTTTATAACACTTAAGCTCTCTTGTATGGTGGGATAAAAGGCTTCCAAAATTCTTTAATACTTGAGAACTGATTTTTGTGGAGATAGGTGGTTTTTATTGGGATTAAAACGATATCCAAAATAGTAAAAAATATAAAATTCACTTTGTTTTTTAAATTCTTTTAATAATTGATAACCACAGTATGAATTTGGTATATTTTTGTACTGGGAATGGATTATTATTCAAACTTTTGCTTAATAATAGAAATAATTTTAAGATGAGAAAACTAATTTAGCGCTATAGAAAAAATGATGGAGAAATCCAAAGGGTGAATTAAGCCAATATTACAAAGAAAATGATTAATTAAGTATTTGGCCTATACTTTTTTTTAGAAGTTATGAAATTTTCGCCACTCAAATTTTCCATTCTCATCTTCATGGGAAGTGAGAGATGCTTTTTTATTCCTTCTATTTTTCTCTCTCTTCTTTACATAAGATTCCCCCAAACAATTTATTTGCATTTGTATTTGTTTTAAAATAGTAAATAAAAATGTAAATACGCAAAAATTAGATTTTTTTTTTCACATTAGACATATTTTAAATTTTTAAAACGGATATATATTTGTTAAATGGTTTAAGAGGAACATTTTTTTCCAGAAATGAAATTACTATAATAATAGTAATTCTTTTTTTTTTTTGATTAATTTACAGAAATACACTTAAAAGGAAAAGAAATTTTACATTTACACCTGTCTTTTAATGGTTCTCAAATATACACCTCAAATATTAGGGTTTAAGGTTTAAGGTCTAGTGATTAGGGTTTAGGGTTTAGCTATTAGGGTTTAAAGTTTAGGAATTATGGTTTAGGGTTTAACGTTTAGGGTTTCTTTTATTCTAGGCGTATAATGGTATTTTTCATTAAAAAGGGAGGTGTAAAATAAAATTTTTTCAAGCAGGGGTATTTTTGAAAAACAGACAATACAAAGGTGTATTTTTGTAAGTCTCCCTTTTTTTTTGTCAACCAAACATTTATCAAGAGTTCACCGTCATAGAAAACCAATCGGGTGGCGTAGAATCTACAAAACTAAAATCATGATAACGAGTACGGGACTGTCGAGCCAGATTGTCAGCCTGCGTGTTCTCCGCTCGCGGAATGTGAGACAGTGAGAAATCCGTGAAAGCGCCACATAGGGCCTGATAATCCTGGACTTGCGTATGAAAGGCCGGCCAATCCTCCGGATTGTGAATAATACTGATAAGCTCCATGCAGTCTGTCTGAAATCTACAACAAAGAAAATGACGACTCTGAAGCTCGGACATCGCCCATAGCAAAGTCTCCATCTCCGTGTGAAGTGGTGTTAGACTCCGCCGCTGACATCTTGCCCCCATCAGAATTACTTTATTATCTACATCCGAGAGTAACCAACCTATACCCGAAGTGTGATCAACATGCTTCCAGGATCCATCTATCCGGCAGATGAACTCATTCATCCTACTAGGATCTACATAAGTCTGAGGCTCCTCCGAAGGGGTGGGAGCCTGCGCATCCTGCCAAGCTGTATAATCTGTATCTGCAGACCGTAGAATATCATCCACTCCCAGATGGACGCCTTGAAAAACCTTTTGATTCCGAGCTTTCCAAATAAACCATAATATCCAGGGAAAAAGGTTAATAGTAATTCTACTACGGTGAAATATGTAGGCTTTTATATTTTAAATGAAAATAAAATGAAATTAAAATTAGCAACTGCATATATCAATATTAAAATTTAAATACACATTCAATAAAAAAATTCATAAACCATACTTTAAAAAATCTAAAAAATTGCATAATATTTGACACAAACCAAAAAAATAGAATGTCTATTTTAATAGACATACTACTTTTCACGGGGAGGGATAAACATTATGGGGAGTCACTACAAGAAAACAGCCGATTTGCGAGGAAAACAGATCCTCGCAAATTTTCGACGAATTTGCGAGGAATCTGCTTGGAAAAATAGCTTCCTCGAAAATTTGCGAGGAAAATAATTTCTCCCAATTTCGTCGCAAATCAGCGTCCAATTTGCGACGAAACTATATTCCTCGCAATTTTGCAACCATTTTGCGTTGAAATTGCTTGGACATAGAGGTCAATCGCAATTCAGTCACAAAATATGCGACGAAAATAATTTATCCTATTTTTATCGTAAATCTGCGACGATTTTGCGAAGAAATAACGTCTAACTGCATTTTCCTCACAAATCTCTCGCAAAATTGCGAAAGATTTGCGAGGAAATCTCTTAGGTAGGTGAACACGTCTTTCAAATGTGTAACCACTATTTGCGAGGATATATTTCCTCGCAAATTCGTCGCAAAAAATTGCTATAAATACAACTTCACCCTCTCCCATTCATTCACAACATCTCAAAAAAAAAAAAAATCAATAACATAAAAAGTTAGTCTAAACAGAAAAAGAAAAAATGTCGAATTTGGAGCATGAAATTTTCTCTTTACGAGGGTGGATGTATAGGCATAGAGATCTAGATACCGGAGAAGTTACAAAAAAGTATCGGGACGGCTTGCGCGGGTTCATCTACCAGGCGATGAACAACTCCCTTGCGTAAGAGCACGGTAAAATATTTTGCCCTTGTATTAAATGTGGGAACGAGAAGTATATCTCAATTGACAACGTGAAAAACATTTATATAATAGAGGCTTCGCCCCAAATTATTATTTATGGGTTTCATAGAGGGTTCACCCCAAATTACTATTTATGGGTTTCACATGGAGAAAGTTGAAATGTTGAAGAAGGTAGTAGCTCTACTCGTGAGAACCAAAATAGAGGAACTAGTCGTCATCAACATGAAACGGAAAATAGGTTTCATGATATGGTTACGTATACATTTCAGGAAACATCATATACATTTGATGAAAATGCTACATTTGTTGATGTTCCATATTATGAGGAACCGAACTTAAATGCAAAGTTTTTTGATATGTTAGACGTTGCTAATCAACCTATCTACGATGGATGTAGACAAGGTCAATCAAAATTATCATTGACATCTAGGATGATGACAATTAAAAGTGATTACAACTTACCTGAGAATTGCATGGATGCATTGGCTGATTTAATAAAAGAGTATTTGCCTGCGAATAATAATTTTGATGAGTCTTATTATGCAATTCAGAAATCGGTTTCCAGTCTTGGGTTACCATCGAAAATGATTGATGTATGCATCGACAACTGCATGATATTTTGGAAAGATGATGAAAAGTTGCAGGAGTGTCTCTTTTGCGGGAAACCAAGATATCAATCTATAGCTGGACGTACACGCATACCATTTCAGCGGATGTGGTACTTGCCAATCACTGATAGGCTCACGCGTCTATATCTTTCGGAAAAGACAGCGGGTGCCATGAGATGGCATGCACAACATACATCTACGGAGGGAGAGATTACAGATCTGTCAGACGCGAAAGCATGGAAACACTTTCAGACGGTATACCTTGATTTTGCTAACGAGTGAAGAAATGTGTATCTTGGTTTGTGTACAGATGGGTTCAGTCCATTCGAAATGTCCAGAAGAAACTACTCCTTGTGGCCTGTCATCTTGACGCCGTACAATCTCCCACCCGAGATGTGCATGCAAAGGGAGTTTCTGTTCCTTACCATTTTAGTTCCCGGTCCAAAGCACCATAAGAAATCTTTAGACGTTTTTCTCCAACCTCTGATCTTCGCAATTTCCTCGCAATATTTGGTGGTTTGTCATAAATTTTGGGCGGTTCTTCGAAAATTTCCCAAAAATTTACGAGGAATTTGCGAGGAACCCTCGCAATTTCCTCGCAAACTTTGGCACCAAGGAAAAAAAGCAGAAACCCTAAAATTTGCGAGGAAATTGCGAGGAATTTGCGAGGAAGCAAAGTCCTATATATATGAGACCTCTTCTTCTCTTTTCTCAAACGCTCCAAACACAAACTCTCTCTAAAACACACTCTTTCTCTAAAAAAAACTCCCAAAACCTCCAAACCAACCTTTTGGGCTTTGAATTTTGTAATTTTATAAAATTATACGTTAGAAATAGATTAGTAGTTTTTAGATATTATGATATTTAGGTTTTGAAAAAAATATGGTTAGGTTGTTAAGATAGAAATTAATAACTGCTTTGTAAATAATTTGATCGTACAAGATTTTAAATTAGTATAAAAATTTATGTAAATAAATCATATAAATTAGTATTTAATATTATATTAACATTAGTAAATAATACATAATTTTACCAAATATTAAACTTAAAATTTTATTATTAATATTATACTTAATATTAAACTAAAAATATATGATAAATAATTTTCGTAAATATTTAATTTAAAATTTTATTATTATTATATTTAATCTTAAACAAAAAATATATAATAAATTTTTTTTAATAAATAGTAATTTTAAGTTTAAAAAATGTTAAAATGTAGATGGATCCCCTCGGTTCGTACGAGGCCTACCTACAGCAGACCACGAGGTCTGCACCGGGAGATTTTAGTTTATGAGGCATTCTTGACACGTTCCCAGAGCATCACAGAGCACCTCCTGCAGCTCCATCCGCGACGGCTCCGACACCACGCCCGCCGGGGACGACGCTGCAGGATCTACTGCGTAGTCGCACTCGGACAGCGTTGCCTCTCTTTCACCCCGAGCGACCGGTGGGGACCGTGTGGTTTGACGAAGACCGGAAGGTGGCACAGAAGATCACAAAGATCTTCATGCGACACTATAGAGCCCGTACACGAGCTTCTCGAGACTCCTCGAGTTGTCATTGATGGCTGGTTCAAGGCCTTCATTGTAAGTTATTAAAATTTTATTTTTCTCAAATAAAACTTTCAATTAGTATAAATATAAAATTAAATTTTGTTTCCCTAGTAAACGTACCACTGGGATCAGGTGTACGACGAGCGGGTCTGGGATTATTTTGAGACAAAACTCAAAGCCCGCCTCCTGGACCAGGTCGAACGATGGAAGAGGAAGTGGAGGGCGAATCCGGAGAACTCGAAGCCGGATTGGATGGACGGGGACGTGTGAGCCCAGCTAGTCGAACATCGGCAGAGAGGAACCCACACGGCTAGGAGCATGCAGTGTATCTCGGCTCACAAGAACTCCGAGACACAGAGGTTCGAGGCTACACACACTGCCGACCGAGATTCTTTCAGGGCTAAGGCCCAGAAAGTTGTAAGTAAACTTTCAAATTAATTTAAATAATAAAACGCTTAAAGTGTTATAGTTTGTCTAATAAAAATAACTATTAAAAATTTTATTTAGAAATAAGGCCAAGGGCGCAGACTATGACGTTCTGGATCTTCTAGCTGGGCTAGAAGAGACGAAGAAGAGGTCGGACGGGACGTTCATCGACGCGAAGTCCGAGCGTCTATGCGCCAAGGTCCAGCGACGCATTGATGAGGCCGAGATCCAGCTTTCGATGGAGAACCCGAATAGCTCGGTTCAGTCTTGCGGTCTTTCGCAATTAGAGCAGAGGTTAGTAATTAATTATTTTTGTTGAATTAGTTGGTTCATTGAAATTTTTAATATTATTAATATTTAATTTATTCTTTTACACTGTAGGTTGCTCCCTGGTCGAAAGGCCAGTTTTTTGGAGTTGGATCTCTGCAGTCTGAGGCGTCTTCAGCTGCAACCGGAGTTCAATCATCCCAATCCAGCTCGAGAGCTCTAGAGGAGAAGCTGCAGAGGGCTGAGGCGGAGCCCGTGGCAACTCGTGAGGAAGTTACCGCGGCTCGCGAGGAGATCAGCGCGGTTAGGTCAGAGATGACCAAATACCAGGAGCAGACTTGATCGCATGCTCTTCTCTTCGAGTGTATGAAGAAGAACGACCCGAAGTTTTTTGAGTATGTCGGTTGTTATGAAACGAACCAGCTCAACAATGACAACAGCAGAACAAGGACCCGGCGAACAACTAGATTTTAGGTTTTTAGTATTTTAGATTTGTAAAATAATTGAATATTTTAGTATTTTATTTTCAGATTATTAATTATTTAAAATTTCAGATTTTTAATTTTAATTTCGTTTCTAATAATTTTATTTAACTATAATATATTTTTATTATTTTTCGCTTAAATTAATTTTTTTTAAAAACGTGTTTTGCGAGGGAATTGCGAGGAGCCTCTTGCAAATCCCTTGCAAAAAAATTGCGATTACATTGTGATGATCATACAAATATCCTCGCAATATACTCGCAAAAGATTGCGATGATCTTTCGCAAATTCTCGCAATTTCTTCACAAATATTTTGCGAGGAAATAGCGACCATTCTTCGCTAATCTCTCGCAAAATATTTACGAGTGCGAGGAAATGTGAAAGTTCATCGCACTTTCATCGCAATATTTTACAATTCAAAAAATGATCACAATTTTTTCGCGAAATTTTTCCTCGTAGATTCCTCGCAAATTTGCGAGGAAGCTACTATTATCGATTTTTCTCTAAATTTTGCAAGGAAATTGCGAGGAAAATACTTTTGCGACTAACGATCAACGACCAGAAAAATTTCGTCGCAATTTCCTCGCAAAGAGTGCTTTGCGAGAAAATTGCGAGAAAAGTTTTCCTCGCAAATTGGGTATTTTCTTGTAGTGAATGATTAAAATTAAGAAAAAATTAAAAAATTTTGATTAAGAGAATTGTGACGGGGATAAAATTTGACAATAGTGGTAAAACATAGTAATACTATTCAAAATAAATAACAAATTTGTAATTACTATAGATAATTTACTTACTAAGTCAAACTTTGGTGAAAAAATGTACAAATCATGTGAACTTTTGTTCATAATGTAACATAAATCAAAAATTTACTGGGAGGCTTATTAAAAAAATCATGTTTTGCATATGAGAAGATGCTTATTAAAATTGATAAAATATAAAAATTGTACTACTATTCTGCAACTATTTAAAGCGTACAATAATTTTAAATTTTATTAATAAATACATGTCCGATTTAAAAATCCGAATTATGATATATTGGAAAAAAAGTTAATTTTTTTTCTTAATCAAAATTTTAATAAAAATTTTATTTTAAAATAAAAAAAGCAAAAAAAATAAGGAGAAATTGGAATGATGAGAGAGAACAAAGAAAAAAAAAAGAAAAAAAGAAAAGAAAACAAAACAAAGAAGAGAGTAGAAGGAGAAAGGGTGAGAGTGTAATTTTAAATGGAGAGAGAAAGAAGAATTTTTTTGTAAATTCTTGAAACTTATATAATGGCTTTTTTGGTATATCCAATCATATTTCCAAATCCAAACACGCATGTGTTCTTGTTTCTCTTTTGTATAGCTGAATATTTTATTATTAAAAAATAAAGAAAAAATCATTGTTTATAAAATCTAACTGTATTAAATAATTAAAATATTTTGCAAAAGCATTTTAAAAGAAAGAGTTAGGGATGTATTTGATTTGGAGGGGTTTGTATTAAAATCAAAATCTCATTTATTCAAGTAAGAATTTTAAAAAATCTTTCAAAATTCAGTGTATTTAGAGTAGTGGTTTTAAAATGTATAATCAAATCCACTGTTACTGGAAAAAAAATTAAATGGTTGATTTTGAGTAACTTTAATGTATTTTAGTAGAGTTCCTTGTTAAAAATATAAAAATTCAAATTACATGGTTTTAAGTGGAATTGCAGAGAATTTTTAAAACAAATCACTAAAAACAGATCATCCCTAATACTCAGTCCAATACACCCCCAATTTGTAAACTACTAGTATTTTTAGCGAAATTTCATTTTTTCCGAAGAAGTTGTCGTTTACATGTGGATATGTATCAGTTTTTATATATTGATTAAACTTAACGAGTATAGCCTTCACGACAAGTAAATTTAGTAATGCATACCGATTTATGTTTATTGTAGTGAATATATATTATTTACTTGGCATCTTTAATCAGAAGTTCAAGCATCTTGTTACAAAATTTTTCATTGTTAACAGTCAAAAATGAAAACATCGTTTTCTCTCACTAAAGACGATTAGAAGAGAACTCCCTTGAAACACGCGTAATCCTTTCCTCGCTGTTGGCGCCGGCCTCCAGTTCTGGCAAAAACCCTATGACTAAGAAAAACGTCCCCCTAAATCCAAATGCTCCCTTTGCCAAACCACCAAAAAACCTCATCCCCATCACATCTCTCCCTCAAATCTCAACCTCCACCTATGAAAGACCTTTATCTACCTCCTCAACCACCGAAAGACACTCCACAACCTCCTACGCCTCACAAAAACCTTTCTCCGTAGTCAAAAGAGTTCAGTTCCTTTGAGGATCTCAGAAATGAAGAGAAGACCCTGGGTAATCAAGGAGTTTCAGTCTCAAAATAGATGAAATCATCCTCAACCTTATCTTTGTTAATAATGAAGGAAGATTTTGGTTCCTTAAATTCGAGCTCCTAAATGTCAGTTTCTGCTGTATACAAATCGATCTCCGACTCTGTTGTGGTAAAATATTCTACAGTGCCCAACAAATCATCTTGGAGAGTCGCGGTTCATAGGGCAAATAGAAGCTAAATAAATGAGACAATGCTTTTTCTGCTCGATTCAGGAGAAAAACGCGTAAAGATTCCTAATTCTATAATTCTGGTTAATAATTGATGTGTTAGCATTTTATAGGTTTTTATTGCGGTTTTTAGTCGAGATATATGGTTTTAGTATGTATTCAGCTCTCTTTGGAGCAGTTTTGTGTTCTTTAGTGTCTTTATAGGTAATGAACTTGAATATGCGGAAAGATCACATTTTGGATGGATTTCAAGCATCGAAGAAAGCGTTTGTGAAGAGAAGAAATATCTTGGCAGAATGACAGGGATCGATCGATCCCTGTCACGATTCGCAGACCGATTTTACGGAACCAAACCGATTTTTCGAGAACCGAATTACTTATAAAAAATCTAGACTCGTGTTTTTAGTTTCATTATGCTATTTTCTGACTTTGAGAGCTAAGAGAGAGACTTGTAACCTTTGGACGAAGAATCAACTTCTGTACTTCAATTCGGAGAAGCTTTCTGAACCCTTACTCTTTGGTTTTGATCAATACAATCATGTCTCTCTCTAATTTGATTTGTGTTTGTTCAATATTCATGAGCGAGTAGTTTGTTTGTTGGGTGTAGGGTTCTCACATAGAGATTACATGAATTGTTAACATAGAATTGTTTTAATAGATTTATTCAATTGGATCTTCATCTAGAATTGTTCTTAATGTTGAGATTAGCTTGATCACTTAGCTTCAGAACTTAGGTTATTTAACGCCTGAAAAGTGTTCGATTAAATGCCTGAATGAATCCAAAATGAGAAATTTATCTTAAGTGAATGGAAATTGATGTTTAAGTGAATTGTGAACCTATCAAACCTGTTTAGAATGCATGTTTAGAATCCAAGAGTCAACGGAAGTTAGTCTTAAGGTTTCTAATACATAGAGAATCGATACTACGGAAGTAGATCAATTCTATATTTGTGTTTGAGTTCAAGACGGTTTAAAACTTGTTCCCTGATCAACAATTTGATTCAAAAATGATATGTTTCCCTGAGAATACCATGTGCCCAATTCTTCTTTGATTGATTTACATCCCGCAGCCATTTGTTTGCTTGCTTGCTTCTTTATTTTCGAATTATTGCATTTCTACCAAATCATCCTTTTCGCTTTATCCCGCTTTTGATATGAAGTTTTACGTGCTATCTTTGGTCTCTGTGTATTCGATCCCGAACCACTACAACATACTCATTTGTACGCTTGCAGTGTTTTCTCAGGCAAAACCTGAGATATCAAGTTTTCTAGCGCCGTTGCCGGGGACCAATAGGTTGTCTTAGGACTTAGGATCATTGTGTGTCTAAGGCATTTTTTTTATTTTGTTTAATCTTTTCTTTTTCTTCTTTGTTTTTGTGCTTTCAGGTGCATGAACATGCCTCATACGAGAACCAGAACCTAGGCATCTAGAGAGAAAAAAAGTAGAAAAAGAAGCTATTGGAGGTTATTTCGGAGTTTGAGTTCGCAGATATCATTGGTGACAACATGGAGAATCTTAAAGTTTGAAACAACCCCCTTTTTCCTGGAGTCCTTCTAGCAATTGATCCACTTGCTGAAAGTGGTGTTAATGCTGGTTCTCAGCAAGTAGGCTAGCAGAATGTTGCAGGTATGTGGCAACAACACGCAAATCAACCTCAACATAGGGGGATTATGGCGCAATGTGAAACTCTGGAGGCTTTCTATGCGAATCATGCTGGGATTCGTCTGCTTCCCATTGAGAGAAGATACTTTGAGATCAAGACTGGTCTCATTAATTTGGTGTAGGAGAATCAGTTTCATGGGTTGCCATCCGAGAACCCAATGCACCATTTGGATAAATTTGAAGCCATCTGCAATATTATCCAACACAACGAAGTACCTGCTGATGCTCTGAATTGCAAATTATTCATTTTCTCACTGATTGACAAGGCTATGAGATGGTACAACAGTCTAGAGCCTGACTCTTTGAAGACTTGGGAAGAGATCAAGGCAACCTTTCTGGGGCATTTCTTTTCGAAGTCGCGGTCTATGTCTCTCCGAAACAATGTTACTGGATTTCACCAGTTGGGTTCAGAGAGTTTTCATGCAGCTTGGTAGCGATTCAAGGAGTACCACAATGATTGTCCTCACATGGTTTCACAGATTGGAATCTCCTCAACATTTTCTACAATGGAGTTGAGGAGAAATATCAGAATGCTATGGACATTGCATGCAATGGTGACTTCATGACTAAGACTATAGAAGAAGCTTATATGCTGGTGAATAATATGTCAAATAGCCAAGCTAATCGGAGATTCCATTTTGATCGCTGTAGAGGGGTTGTATCATCAGATGCGAAGAGAATTGATGATCTGCAGCCAAAGCTCGATGAGCTAATGAGAAGAGATCAGTAAGGAGTACACTTTGTTGGGGAACAGAATGATGCACATGTGCTTCAAGAGCAGAAATTGGGAAAAATGTATCAAGAATTCATGTTTGAAGAGCTGAATGGTGGACAAGCAAATGTGAATTACATTGGAGGTCAAAGATACTTCGCTAATAGAGGTTTCAATCAACAAAACCAATTCCAGAACAAGCCATACCAACATAATCAGAGTGTATTCAAATCCGAGTATCAGAACAAGAATCAGAGCAGTGGTTTCAGAAACAGTGGCTATCAACATAAACAGTTTGGTTCAAGATGATTCAAGAACAACTATCAGCCGAGTTATCAGAATCAGAACTAGGGACAATATTCTACGTCTTCTCAATATAGTGAGCTGAAGAAAATGTTGCAGCAAGTCCTGAAAAACCAGACAAAGTCTTCTGCGGACTTAAATCAGAAGGTGGATAGCATTTATAGTGATCTCAATGGTAAGTTTGAGACATTGAGCACTCACATGAAATTACTGGTAACACAAGTTGCTCAGACTTATGCGAGCAACAGAGCTCCACCTGGTGTCATTCCAGCCAAACCGAAGAAGAATCCGAAGGAATACTGTAGTGCCATTACATTGAGGAGTGATAAAGAAGTGAGAAACTCATCCAAAATAGAAGGGCAATAATCGATCAATCCATGCCCTAGAATCAATTGATCCTTGGCTAATACAGCCTCTGGACAGAAGGACAGAGAACGATTGATCCTTGTCCCAGGATCGATAAATCCCTGTCATGATGTGGGTGCATCGAACTTTCGTGATGAATCGAAGGAACATGAGGTTAAGGAAGAGTATGTCCCACCCCCACCTTACATTCCTAAGCCTCCTTATCCGTCAAGACCTTGTCAAAAGATCAAAGAATGCGAGTACAAGAAGCTTAAGAATCTGGTTGATGAGTTACACGTACGATTGTTTTCGTCGAGGTAGTCAAGATGGAACCTTCTCTTAAGAGGTACATGAAGGAGATTCTTTCAGATTGCATGACCTTAGAACAAGGTCTATTGGTTCTTTCCGCGGAGTGTAGCGTAGTTCTTCAGAACATCGCACCGGAGAAACATGAGGACTCATGTCCTTTTGTCTTACCTTGCAGGATTTGATCGCTTACCTTTGAGCGATGTCTTTGTGATTTGGGGTCAGGAGTCAGTGTGATGCCCCTGTCAGTATCACAGCGGATCAATCTGACTAACTCTAAACCTACAAGAATGTCATTGGTACTTGCAGATAGATCTATTCGAAGACCAATAGTTATTATAAACAACATTCATGTTGGAGTTAGAGAGGGATATGTTTTTACAGACTTCGTAGTATTCGAGCTAGAAGAAGAACCCAAGGATCCTATTATCCTGGGAAGATCTTTCTTATCTACTGTCATAGCCATGATCGATGTGCAGAACGGTCAAATAGATCTTCGACTTGGGAAGTTGACTATGAAGTTCAACATAGAGAAATCCATGAAGAATCCTACCATTGATGGGCACACGTTTTGGGTCGGTACACTTGTTGATGTGATTGAAGACTCTGCTGAAGAGCTCTACACTGAGGATCCACTACGAGTTGCCTTGAATCAAATCGAAGGTTACTATGGGTTTCTGAATGCAGATACTTCAAAGGTTGCTGAGTTACTGGATTCAGCACCTACTATCGAGAAGCAGGTCACATACATCAAGCTTGAAGATCCATCTCCTGCGGCATCTACTTCATTAGTGGTGAGCTCGAGTGCTAATTGTCTCCAATAATCGAACTCAAGTCACTACTTACAGGACTAAGGTATGTTTTCTTAGGTCCTAACTCTACATACCATGTGATTGTCAATGCTAATCTGAGAAATGCTTAGACTGCCTTGCTTTTTTCGAAGTTAAGGATGTATAGAAAAGCGTTGGGATACTTTTTGGATGATATTACAGGTATTTCTCTAGATCTCTGCATGCATAGGATCCACTTGGAGGATAAATCCAAGACTTCTATCGAACATCAAAGGAGACTTAATCCTAAACTAATGGAAGTTTTCAAGAAGGAGATTCTAAAACTTTTGAGTGCAGGTGTCATCTATCCCATTTCTGACAGCACATGGGTGAGTCTGATACATGTTGTACCAAAGAAAGGTGGAATCACTGTCATTACTAGTGAGAAGAATGAGCTCCTTCCCACTAGGACTATCACATGCCACAAGATGTGCATTGACTACATGAAGCTGAACTCGACCACGAGAAAGGATCATTTTCCACTTCCTTTTATTGATGAAATGATGGAAAGACGTGCTAACCACCCTTATTATTGTTTTCTTGATGGTTATTCAAGTTTCTTTCAGATTCCCATCCATCTGGCAGACTAGGAAAAGACTGCATTCATGTGTCCATATGGGATATATCCTTACCGGAGAATGCCATTTGGATTATGCAATGCACCTGCGACTTTCCAACGATGCATGATGTCTATCTTCACTGACTTGATCGAAGATATCATGGAAGACTTCAAGGACGACTTTTATGTTTATGGTTCTTCGTTTTCTAACTGTTTGTCTAACTTTTGCAGGGTTTTAAAATGATGTGAAGAGAAACACTTGGTTTTAAATTGGGAGAAATGTCATTTTATGGTGCAGGATGGGATTGTACTTGGTCATAGGATCTCAGAGAGATCGAAATTGACAGAACCAAGGTGGAGGTGATGACGAGCCTGCAACCTCCTACTTCTATCGAGGATGTTTGTAGCTTTCTCAGGCATGCATGATTTTACATACGATTTATCAATGAGTTTTCCACGATAGCCAGACCTATGAATCGATTGCTCTGTGAAGATGTCAAATATGATTTTGATATTGACTGTTTGTTGGCCTTTCAGACAATCAAGGAAGCACTAGTTAGTGCTCCAATTGTGCAGCCACCGTATTGGGATTTACCTTTCAAGGTAATGTGTGACGCCAGTGACTACATGGTGGGAGCAGTGTTGGGTCAAAGAAAAGACAAGAAGCTCCATGTGATCTACTATGCCAGCAGAACACTTGATGACACTTACATCAAGTATGCGACTGCAGAGAAGGAACTTTTAGCTGTGGTTTACGCATTCGAGAAGTTTAGACAGTACCTGGTGGGATCGAAAGTCATTGTTCACATTGATCATGCAACTTTGAGGTACCTTATGTCTAAGAAAGATGCTAAACCGAGACTGTTGAGATGGATTTTGCTATTGCAAGAGTTTGATTTGGACATTCGTGATAAACTTGGTATTGAGAATGGTGTTGCAGACCATTTATCTCGATTGCGAGTGGAAGCTGATACCCCACTCGATGATAGTCTCCTTGAAGAGAATGTCTATATGGTTGTCTTGCTAGAGGATGAATACATGGACAATGTTGATTGTTTTGCCATTAGACAGGTTCAAAATGAGATACCTTGGTTTGCAGACTTTGCGAATTTTCTAAGTGCAAATTTGGAGCCACCGAATTTCGCAGGCTATGCGAAGGAGAATTTCCTCAGAGATGTCAGACATTATTTATGGGATGATCCTTTTCTCTACAAGAGATGTGATGATGGACTTTTTCGTAGGTGTATTCCAGAGTCTAAGGTACAAGGTTTTTTTGTATCACTGTCATAGTTCAGAATATGCAGGACATTTTGCTACTTTAAAGGCAATGTCGAAAGTATTGTAGGAAGGATTTTGGTGGCCAACACTCTTCAAGGACGCGCATGATTACGTCCCTAAGTGTGATGCTTGTCAGAGAAAATGCAACATCAGTAAGCGGAATGAGATGCCTCAGAACTTCATCCGGGAGTTGAGGTTTTTGACATATGGGTATTGATTTCATGGGACCTTTCCCTTCTTCTTACGGAAATAAATACATCTTGGTTACGGTTGATTATGTCTCTAAATGGATTGAGGTGCTGGCCAGCCCTTCTAATGATGACAAGGTAGTCCTGAAAATGTTCAAGTATGTGATTTTCCCTCGTTTTGGCGTGCCAAGAGTGGTAATCAGTGATGGAGGATCCCATTTTATCAACAAGTTGTTGAGAATTTATTGAAGAAGCATGGTGTTAGACACAAAGTAGCCACGTCTTATCATCCTCAAACAAGTGGACAAGTTGATATTTCCTACAGAGAAATCAAGGGAATCCTGGAAAAGATTGTAGGCGAAACCCGAAAGGATTAGGCTATGAAGCTAGATGATGCGTTGTGGGCATATCAAACCGCCTACAAGACACCACTAAGCACTACACCGTTTCATTTGGTGTATGGGAAGGCTTGTCATTTGCCTCTTGAACTCGAGTACCAGGGAATTTGGGCTACAAAGTTGATGTACTTTGACATCAAGCCTGCAGTTGAGAAACAGATGATTCAGATCAATGAACTCGACGAGATATGCTTGAATGCTTATGAAAACACAATAATCTACAAGGAACGGACAAAAGCATTTCATGATACACAGATCATTCCACGTCATTTTGCTGTAGGAAATCAGGTACTCTTGTTTAACTCACGTTTGCGATTGTTTCCAGGAAAGCTCAAATCGCGTTGGTCGGGACCATTTCTAATTGCTGAGGTTCGACCATATGGAGCTGTTTTTCTTGATGACAATGGACGAAGATTCACTGTGAATGGCCAAAGACTTAAGCCATGCATTGCAGACGCACCATCCGAAGAAAGAATGCGAATTCTTTTAACGGATCCACATGCCGTCTAATCGCATTACAGTCAGACTTGAGGCTTTAAACAAGCGTTGAGTGGGATGAAACCCACTAGGTAGTTTTATTTTTCATTTTAGCTAGTTTTGTAGTGTTTTTTTTTGTTGTTGGTGCTTTTGACATTTTTCGTGTTTTAGGCTTTAGAATTGCAGGAAACAGACCCCCAACAGAAGTACAAGGATCAATCGATTCATGACGAACTTTCATGCCAAAAAAGGACAAGAATCGATCAATCCTTATCTAGGATCGGTCGATCCTTGTCACAAAAACACAGCTATATGTCGCGATCATTAGTTGAGTTTCTCATAAACTCTTTTTCTCTCAAAAAAGAAAAAATCACCCAAAAATCTCGATTTAGCTCAAAACTTCACGGATCTGAGTGATTTTTAGCCTAATTTCATTAGAATTTTTTCATCTATTTTTCTATCCAATCAGTTTTTGCAAATTCGAAGGTATGTGTTCGCAATCTCCTCTTGAATTTTCGTCACTTTTTAGGGTGAATTTGAGAACTTTTGATTCCTTGATTTTTAATCGATATTTGGTGCTTAAATGATGCTATATACATGTTCTAAGATATTTAGAAGTAGAATTGCACCTGAATTCAGCGTTTAGAAGATTGAATTTTGTGATTGTCTGATTTCGCGTTTCGGACGCCATATTTTTCCGAGGATGCATGTAATTCATGATTTGCCTTGTTTATTGATGATTTTATTCTCTTGTGGCATCTATATAAATGATTTCTACATGTTTTGATGATTGGTTGCGATGAATTTGAATAGTTTCACTTGGACTTGATATTCACAACGAAAATTAGATAAATTGTTGATGTTCTTGCTTTGTGAATGGATTTGATGCATGCTCTTGATGTCTATGAGTTTGATTTCCACAGAAAGATTGCTCTTTGAATTAGAGTTAATAATTTTCTTGTTTGTCGCATTTTGATTTGGATACTAATTTGGTTTCCAAGTGTTTATTTTCGCAGGATATGGGTTGACGCAAAATAGGAGAGGTTCCGATGACAAGAGCGCGGTCTAGCTATAATCTACATGAGCAGTTCAGACGAAGCGATCTCACACATCCGCAAACCGTCCCATTACTAAGGAGTGGGACGAGTACAACTCGCAGTTCCTGCAAGACTTGGGACACATCACTTTTCCAATAACCCAAGTCATTGATGACGACCTCCTGGAGGCGTTAGGCATTCAGCGGGATTTCTACGATCTCTTTCAGCGGATGGGACTCTGAGGCTTGTTGGAGCTTAGGAGCATGTCTACCCCGAGTTTTTTCGGTAGTTTTTGGCCTCTACATGATTTTTCTATCCATATTTGGATAACCCGATAGCAGACCAAGGCACATTCTCCTTCATTGTGGAGGATCAGTTTCATTCTATCTCTCTCATGGATTTGGCTCGAGTTTTTGGTTTTGCGTAGGGCCGAGGTACTTATGTACCAACTTTTCTGAAGTCCAGTGAGTTTCGAGACTATATTGCTGCTGGGAAATTTGTCTCTCGGAGCACGAAGCAGTCGTGTATCAGCAATCCTGTTCTTCGTCCCGCGACCAAGGTGCTTAGCTCTCACATCTACACCACGTCTATTCAGGTTATAGTTACCAACGATGAGTTGGGTCTTCTCTTTATTGGCGTTAGACATACCTGGGATTTGGGAGCTCAGATCCGTTATCTGGCGGCTATGGATCTGATGAACATGGTTGCAGTAGTTGCTGACAAGTTCTCCTTCTTCAAGGTGGTAGTTTCTGAGAAGAAGTCTTTTGCTGTAGGTGCTCTTATCACCCGTCTTCTACACTTTTTCAAGTTTGATTTCACTGGTCATGAGACGATGGAGTTAAAGCTCCCCAAGTAGGTGAAGGCTTTTCGCGACGAGAGGCCTCTTTATGCTTTCCTCAATGGGAAGCATCTCGTGGATTGCACCATCCTAGCTTCCCCTTAGAAGTATTCCATTGACAGCTCGGGACCTTTTATCTACCACTTCTAGGATCGCCAGCAGAGTTCTGTCTACATTGAGTTTCGATGCTCAGATCTGACATCTCTTTCTGATTCACCGGGAGTTGAGTTTCTACCTCCTGCAGAGCGTCTTTGCCCCTGTACCCCTTCTTTTAAGAAGGGTTCTTCAGGTCTTGCTGGGGACCATGATACTAATAATGCTGACTATGAGGCGCATATGCCTCCACCTGCTGCACCTAGTGATCCTGAGATCGCTGAGCTGTTGGAGGATTTCAGTGCCTATAAGCCTGACCCGCCACCGTCATCTGCTGCTTCTACTATGGAGTTCAGAGCTTAGACAGTACAGAGTCATCAGAGGACAAGTTCTCTCATGCTGCATTTCGCCATAGGACTCTCCAGGATAGGGAGATTACTTTCTTGTTCTCCTCACAGGTCTGTTCGTGAGGATGTTATCAGGCGCAGAGTACCACTAGTTCCTGCAGCTGTTGCAGATGATGATAATGAGGAGACCGAGAGTGAGGAGTCTGACGAGCAGGAGACTTAGGAGACACGCGAGGCACTCGTACAAGAGGAGGTCACACAGAACGAGGAGTGCTCCAAGAGGAGTGCAGACTACGCCTCCGGAGATGCAGGCAGGCGCCCCAGAGCCAGACTAGGACAGAGGCCTAGCACTTCCCGAGGAGCTCAGTAGTTTCTCTTTCCTTTTTCTTTTCTTTTAGTTTTATTTTTCTTTTTATTTGGATATTTCTTGTTATTTGCTACTTACCCCTTCCTTGGATTTGTTTCACACCGAGACAATGTGAGATAACTTTGGGGGAGGTTACTTATGATTTTCTTTTTTTTTTGGTGTGTTGTTTGAGTCATTTCTATGTTTTATTGAGTCAGTCTTATGGATTATTTATGCTTTATGATGATTTTAGACGATTATCTCTGCGCATTGCACTTCTTTTATATTCTCATTGACCATTTCACTTGAGCTTTTAGCGCAGGAAAACCAGAATACCTCATGACTAGACTCCCCACCAGAAATCACTAGAACTCAGGCTTTTTCGAAAATGTTATTAACTCTATTTATCTGGCCTACTAATGAACTTAATTGCTTTGATCCAAGAACTTGAAGTTAGGAAATCAAACCCATCATTCAGGATTACATCCCCATTCTTCTACCATGATTTTCGGTAATCCTGTGTGACCAGACTCATCTTTAGTCCGACACCACACCTTCACCTTATCTCCTTGAATCTGCATGCATTTTTCTTTGATCTTATATGCGCACATGTGTAAAAACAATGGAGAGAATAGTGTAGACATGATCCTTCTAATTACTTAGATAGGATTGAACAATTTAGGTTGTTAAACACAGTCCTGAGTGTCTGATTTCTAGGTGTATGGCGTTTTATAGGTTTAGATGCATATGTTGCATTTCTTCATTCTGTATTGGTGTTTCTAAAATTAAAAACGTCATTGTATTGCTAATTTCTACAAGATTTTCGTGTATAACAAAAAAAATCTAAAAAACGAAATTTAAATTCTATTTCTTTATATTTGGTTTATAAATTAGCATTTGCATATTATTTTGTTGTATGAATGCACCCTGAAGATTGCACATATTTTGTTTACGTATGCTTGGTGGTTTGTACTTAGGTAGTTAGGGACATGGATATCAATATACTCTTTCTCTCCTGCGATTTTGCAAAATGTTTTGCAACCTGGCGCAAATTTGATACCCCGAGAACTCTAAGCCTCACCACTAAAAGCCTTGAATACCTAGCCCGAATTCCTGATAATGAGTTCTTTGGTGAAAAATTTTCACGCTTATCTTGAATGAATGTAGAGAGTTATTAACATATATGTTGAGCTTGTAGGTTCAGATTTTGTAGTATGGATGGGCTTGGAAGGTCATGCAGAGATTCTTGGGGAGAATGTTCTAACTGTCTTGAGTCTATGTGGTCAGCAAAAGTAGTGCAAAGTAAGGTCTACTGATAGCATAAGGTCCATTCGGTTTTTAAACTTCTTTTCCCGTAGGCTGATTCTTCGTTTCCTCTATTTGATGACAAGAAAAGATTCAAGTCTGGGGGATTTGCTGTGTTAGTATATTATAGATTTTTGTTACGGTTTTTAGTCGAGAAATATGGTTTTTAGTATGTATTTGGCTCTCTTTGGAGCGGATTTTTGTTCTTTAGTGTTTTTACAGGTATCGAGCTTGAATGTGTGGAAAGAACGTATTTTGGACGGATTTCAAGCATCGAAGGAAGTGTTTGTGAAGAGAAGAAATGTCTTGACAGAAGGACAGGGATCGATCGATCCTTGTCCCGATTTCGTAGACCGATTTTACGAGAACCAAACCAAACTTATCGAGAAATGGATTACACAACTAAAATCTAAACTCGTGTTTTCACTTTCATTATGCTGTTTTCTGAGTTTTGAGAGCGAGAGAGAGATTTGTAACCCTTGGGAGAAGAATCATCTTCCGTAATTCAAATCTGAGAAGAATTATGAACCTTTACTCTTTATTTTTGATAAATACAATCATGTCTCTCTCTGATTTAATTTGTGTTTATTCTCTGATCATGAGTGAGTAATCTGCTTTTTGGGTTTAGGTTTCTCACATAGGAATTATATGAATTGTTGACATAGAATTTTATAATTAGGGATTTAATCAATTGGATCTTCATCTAGGATTATTTTGTTGTTTACATGCACCCTGAAAATTGCAAGTATTTGGTTTACTTTTTGATTGGTGGTTTGTACTTCGGTAGTTCGGGGACATGGATATCAATATACTCTTTCTCTCTGGCGATTTTGCATAATATCTTGCATCCTGGCACAAATTTGATACCCCGAAACACTCTAAGCCTCACCACTAAAAGCCTTGAATACCTTGCCCGAATTCCTGATTACGAGTACTTTGGTGAAAAAGTTTCACGCTTATCTTGAATGAATGTAGAGAGTTATTAACATGAATGTTAAGTTTGTAGGTTAAGATTTTGGAGTATGGATGGGCTTGGGAGGTCATGCATAGATTTTGGGGGAGAATGTTCTAACTATTCTAAGTCTATATGGTTAGCGAAAGTAGTGCAGAGTAAGGTCTACTGATAGCATAAGCTCCATTCGGTTTTCAAACTTATTTTCCCGTAGGCTTAATGTTCGTTTCTTTTACTTGAGGACAAACAAAGATTCAAGTCTGGGGGATTTGATGTGTTAGCATTTTATAGGTTTTTATTACGGTTTTTAGTCGAGATTTATGGTTTTTAGTATGTATTTGCTTCTCTTTGGAGCGGTTTTGTGTTCTTTAATGTTTTTACAGGTAATGATCTTGAATGTGCGGAAAGATCACATTTTGGTCATATTTCAAAAATTGAAAGAAGCGTTTATGAAGAGAAGAAACATCCTGGCAGAATGACAGGGATCAATCGATCCCTGTCATGATTCGCAGACCGATTTCACAAAACCAAAACGACTTTTCGAGAACCGGATTACTTATCGAAAACCTAGAATCGTGTTTTTAGTTTCATTATGCTATTTTCTGACTTTGAGAGCTAAGCGGGAGACTTTTAACCTTTGGGAGAAGAATCAACTTATGTACTTCGATTCCGAAAAGCTTTCTGAACCCTTACTCTTTTTTTTGATCAATACAATCATGTCTCTTTCTGATTTGATTTGTGTTTGTTCGATATTCATGAGTGAGTAGTTCGTTTGTTGGGTTTAGGGTTCTCACATAGGGATTACATGAATTGTTGACATAGAATTATTTAATTAGGGATTTATTCAATTGGATCTTCATCTAGGATTGTTCTTAATGCTGAGATTAACTTTATCACTTAGTTTCTAAAGTTAAGTTGTTTAACGCCTAGAAAGTGTTCGATTAAATGCCTGAATGAATCCTAAATGAGCAATTTATCTTAAGCGAATGGAAATTGATGTTTTAAGTGAATTGTGAATCTATCAAACCTGTTTAGAATGCATATTTAGAATCCAAGAGTCAATGGAAGTTAGTCTTAAGGTTTCTAATACATAGAGAATTGATACTACGGAAGTAGATCAATTCTATAATTGTGTTTTAGTTCAAGACGGTTTAAAACTTGTTCCCTGATCAACAATTTGATTCAACAATAATATGTTTCCCTGAAAGTACCCTGTGCCCAGCTCTTCTTTGATTGATTTACATCCCACTGTCATTTGTTTGCTTACTTGCTTCTTTATTTTCAAATTATTGCATCTCTACCAAATCATCCTTTTCGCTTTAGCCCGCGTTTGATCTGAAGTTTTACGTGCTACATTTGGTCTCTGTAGATTCGATCCCGAACCACTACAACATACTCATATGTACGCTTGCAATGTTTTCTCGGGCGAAAACCTGAGCTATCAATAAGTACATATGGGAGGAGTTTATCATTGGTCGGTTCTGAGGTAAGGCGTCTTCACTTGGAGCTCTTTATGGAATCACAAATACGATCTAGAGTAGTCGAATGAAAGACATCTAAATTTCTAAATGATCTGAGAATTATTTCCTCATCAAGATTCCAAATAGAGCTACAAGAGAACGAGCTATATGTTAGTTTGTCTAGCATATCGAAACTAATAATGTATGTTGCCATGTGAAACCAAGGTTGGAGCCTCATATCCTAAAGTTCACGACAAAACCGATGTGGGTGGACTTCCACATTGTGCCTAGTAGTTTTAGTCTAAGCCAACACTATAGCTTACTGCAAGTATGGTCGGAGTCATGTATGTTTTCATCCAAATATGAAAAACATGAAAAATCTTGAGGTAGCTTGAATCTTTACTATTATTGGTTCGACATTGCCTCTACCCAACGCTATATATGTCAGATTCCAATCAGGCCATATGCAGAGAGTTATGGTAACAAGTCCATGGGTGATGCAATATGGATCAGCAGCCAAATCAAAGGACAGAAGCTAAGTCAT
>OVAN01003558.1:0-28638 GCA_900406275.1 Anastatica hierochuntica
CTCGAGAGATTTTACGAGCATATCATCAATGTATACCTCCATAGACTTCCTAAGCTACTCAGAGAACATACGATTGACGAGTCGTTGATAAGTTGCCCCGACGTTTTTGAGGCCGAAAGGCATTACCTTGTAACAGTACGAGCCGCGGCCGATGGTGAACGCAGTTTTTTCACGATTATCAGGATTCATCATGATCTGATTGTATCCCGAGAAAGCATCCATGAATGACAAGAGCTTGTTTCCCGCCGTAGCCTCTACCAGGCGATCAATGTGTGTCAACGGAAAGCTGTCCTTCGGGCAGACCTTATTGAGATTGGTGAAATCAACGCGGACTCGCCATTTTCTGTTTTTCTTCTTGACCACAAAGGGATTGGCGAGCCAGTCTGGATATCTAACTTCTATTCTAGATCCGACTTTTAGGAGTTTTTCGACTGTATCATTGACCATGGTAGCGCGTTCTGGTCCCAATCTTCGCCTTTTCTGTTTGACTGATTTGTGAGTTGGATCCATGTTGAGTTCGTGACATGTCACGTAGATGTCAATTCTTGGCATGTCTTCTGCGGTCCAAGCGAACATGCGTAAGTTCTCTTTTAAGAAAGATATAAGATGTGTTCTTATGGAATTGCAGAGATTGGCGCCGATTTCGACGCAACACTCAGGGAACTCTTCGTCGAGGCATACCGAGACGACGGTTTGATCTTGTTACAAGGCATCTTCGACATAATCTTTTTTCTTTTTCATTCGAAAGAAAGCTTTGGCCGTTGCGTTTTTACGTTTTAGTTCGGCAGAGAAACAAACCTATGATACGTTACGGTCTTCTTAGATTGTTTCGATTCCGAATGAGGTCGGGAATTTGAGACAGTAGTGGTACGCAGATGGTAAGGCTTGCATGGAGTTCAGCCACGGAATGTCGACGATCGCATTGTATGAAGCGGGGCGATCTATAACTAAGAACCCTACGATTTTTGCTACGCTCCTGGCTTTAACTGTAAGGTTAATCGAGCTGAGGGTCATAGTAGTTCCTCCCGAGAGGCCTATCACCAGGCCCAGACTTCCTGTGATTTCGGAGAGTTTGATTTCCATCCTCTCTAGAGTATTTTTAAAGATAATATCAGTCGAATAGCCGATGTCGACTAATATTCTTGCGACCTCGATATTTTAAATTGTTATTTCGATAACAAGGAGAACGTTGCGAGGGTTGGCCTGATCGGCCGTTGCTTTATCCTCGAAAGAGATAACAGTATCGTCTGTTAATCTAGACATATCGTTTCTTGATTAATCTGCGATATGGCGTGAAAGAATCCAAGTCCCCTCTTTCTAGCGCCAAACTGTGGGAACCGAAATTTGCACTGTCAACATTTGTATTCGGAGGAAAGCTAGGAAACCCTAACTTTCCTTTAAGTCCCAGATATCTCCAAAACCAACAACGACTGATTAAAAGTATGAAGAAAACAGACGACGAGATAAACGTAAAAATGAATCAAAAGAAAATAGAGCAGTAGAGATCTTATTTCGAATCTCCGTTGAGCGTTACAACAGGTGGTAAGCCGTGGCCGAGAGAGCAGTCAGCGAGTATCCTAGTTCTAACAGTGTAAGACTGGTAAACCTAATTGGGACGCAGCTCGCTAGCAAAAAACGAAAAATAAATCTAAAACTCTAAGTATGAATTGTGAAGAAAATTTTGTGTCCCCTTTTTCGTTCTCCTTAGCCCTTCTTTTATATGCCTTCATCAGCGGATCTCGTTTTCTTTTCTGCCCTAGATTTGAGCATATTCTTCTGCGGAAATATTCCGTTTTTCGGGAATATTCCATATCTTTACGACGTTTCCATATTTATCTTCAGACTATGACTTTACCGTATTTTCCTTTTATCTTTCGCGAAACTCGATTAAATCGTTGACGCAATTGGGCTTGTTCTCGTTCCGAAATCGTAAGTAGACCTTTGTCGCATTTTAGGCTTTCCTGAGCCATTTAGCGACAAAGTGATTTTTACGATTTCTTTCGGAGAAATCGTTCTTCATATGACTACGCGGTGACGGTTTTACGTAATGATAATACCGGTCGTATAGTTAAGACAATGTCGGTGTTCAAGTTAACCGTTATCGTTTTATACGATCGATACGAAGTTTTCACGAAAAGCGCAAGTCTTTACGCTTATTGCCACGAGATTTCAACGGAGACTCCAATCGAGACGAAATAAGAAACACTCGAACAGGGATTCGAGGGAGAAGACGATCTGGAAGTCGTGGTCTAGTCAACCGTGGGCGACTAGACTTGGCACGAGTCTTGTCGCCCGTTGGGCGACTAGACTTCAAGAGAGTCTAGTCGCCCAATGGGCGACTAGACTGTGAGTCTGGTCATTTGTTGGGCGACTAGACTTTGCAAGAGTCTACGGGCGACCAGACTTGTTGCGAGTCTAGCCGCCCGTACCGTTTTTCGTATTGTTCATATTTCCGAACGATATGATTACCCGATGTTTATGGCGATTTCTTATCACTCTGAAACTCGTATCTCGATACCTCTTAGGAGTTATTCGGGAATCTTGGGCGTCGATTTCGATGTTGCTGTTTTTGACCCCAATAAAGCTAGTGGAGATTACCGGTTTATCTTAAGATTTTGGATTGAATTGGGATGGCTGAAAAATAGAGGGAGTATGTGAAACTTAGTCTCTGTATGTTGACGCTATGTAGGGAGAAAAACCGAGAGGACCCCGAGGCAATGTTCCAAACAACAAAAGGTACGTTTCTGCGTTTTTCAAACTTCATTTTCGTTCTTAGATTTTCTTTGTTTGAGGACAAGAAAGAAGTTAAGTTCGAGGAGCTGATAACATCATTTTTTTACCATTTTTGTTGGATTTATACCTATTTGTTAAAGGCGTTGTACTCTTTTTTTCGACCCCTAGAGGTAGTTTTCTCGTATTTGTGATCATAGATACTCAACAAGTAAAATCATCAAAAAGGAAGTAAAACATGTTTTTTAGACCTACATATTCCCAAGCATTATTCAAAGATGGTTCAAAAAGATGGAAGCTCAAACACTCAAGTTTTGCTTTTTGTCGACGTTGACAGATTCTCAGCCTCTGAAAGATCAATATGAACGAAGGATGTGCCTTCATAATGAGCTGAAATTGTGACATAAGATGAAATTTTGAGTTAGCTTTCATATGAAACTAGTTGAAGTCATTTGTAGTTGGGATCAGGAAGTTACACTCGTTTGATTGAATACATGTTAAGCTGGCTATGAAATAAAACAAGCTCTGGTCATTCAAACCGGGCGATGAATTGATTTTGGCATAGATCAGTGCTATGGTCCTGGGTGACTAATTTCAGAAATCATACCATAACTTTTAGTTTACTAAACCAAATTCAATTCCGTTAGAACTGACTAAACCAAGGAAGATCTAGAGATAACCTAATATTATAAATACTTGTTTTTAGTTCTAGGAAGAGGGAGCCACGTTATTTTTCTCTAGCAGCCACCAAACTTCTTTGTTCTTCAGAGATTTTTGATTTCTAAGTGTATTGAAGAGGAGACTTCAATTTGTTCGACATAGAGAAGATTTCTAAACTCAAATCTCTTTTAATATGATATTTCTTTCAATTACTTTTTTTTTACTTTCTTTACTATGTCTAAGTAATTTTATTGTTATATTAGGGGTTTTTCAAAAAGATTTATGATATTTTAGGTTGCTAGAATAAGTTTAAGGATTCATATAGTCTTTGTCTAGATTGATTATAATGTATGATTGATTTACCGCACATCTAACGATATGATCTTAGGTTATTTCTCATTCCAAAAGCTTTTCAAATAACCTGAAACTAGTCTTTGACAAGTTAAATTACAAGGAGGAAACGAAAGTCGATCGTCTTGGGTTAATGAACTTATCAAAACTTTTCTGAACTAATGCGTGCTTAACTTCTACAAGGACCAACAAAAGCTGAGTCCCTTTGTTATTTAGATATAGAATCCTGAACCTCGAAAGTGGACAGCATTTATATTTGTGTTTCGAGTTCTCGACGTTGCCTAATTCCAATCCTTGAATAAATCTGTTTCCTTTGATTTATAATTTTCTGCAAATTTCCTAACGCCTAACACATTTTATCTATTGATTTACAACCTTATTTTAATTATTTTGTTGTTCCAATACAAAAAAACTGACAAACAATTTCTTTTCTATTTTAGCTCAGGTCAATTTCTAAACTTTCAGTGTAACGATCCAAGTATCTGCGGAACGATACCACAAGTACTACAACAACGTTGTTCGATTGCAACTAAATTAGGATGAAAGATTACACTACATCACATTAGCCTTGGCATCACACTATGAATCATTTTCAACATCCCCATAAAATAACTAAGGTACTACGGTTTTTTCGGGATCACCATTCTTGGGAATCGACTTTGGCTCAAGAGGTTTTGCAATTTGGTGTTATGTGTAGATTCATTACGCTCTTGTTCAATCATTATCGTCTAAGTGTCGATCCTTTCCTCTTAGTGACCACATCTTTTAAGACCTTGTTGACAACTGGATTTTCTTGTGCCCAATACATAAAAGGGATTGTAACCATGATTCCTCCCATGTTGTCATTGATCTTCTTATATTTGACCTCAAGGATTTGTTTATTAAATCTTCTGGGAGATGCTAGATTCAATTCATCAATGGAAATGTCGATGTCGGTTGGCTCCATATTTACTCCCTTCTTTGGACGTAGAGAAGCTACATCTTTTGTGGCTTTTTCTTGTCGTTTCGGTTTTCCATTAGCTTCTTAGGAGTCTCCTCTTCTCATTCATTGTCTTGCAACTCATCTTCAATAGGAATCTTTTCAATTTGTTCATTTTCTTCCTTAAACTTCTCCTTTTTAGTCCTTGGTGGCAATTTTTTCCCACTTCTCAACATGATGGCTTGGCATACCTCTCTAAGATTTATTTCACACTTTCCGGGAAGTGTCCCCTTTTGATATTACAACTTCGAAGCTTGCTCCACTATCTGAGATTCCATGATTTCCATATTAGATGTAAGAGATTCATTCTGTTCTTTCATGTCCATGTAATTTTCATTGGTCTTATGATTGACCACCTCTAACATCTTCATATGTTCATATTATCTTTCATATTTAGGGTTATTTAGTATATTTTTCATTAATTTAAGGATGTAAATAATACATTTTAATGTTAAATTTTGCTTAGTTTAGGAATCGAGTCTCAGTTAGAATTTGTTGCATTTGTATGCGTTTTTGTTGCATTTTTTAGGGAATAGATCTTCACAAGAAAAGAGGGCTTTGGAGCTAGATTATTGGTGGAAATTAAGTAAAGACAAGATTGAATCAAATAAAAATGAAGAACAATCAGAGGAAGTAAAAGCGAATGAACAAGGATCAAATGGAGCCGAAGATGAGTGTGAAGCTATGAAATTTGGATGTTGATTCAAAGATTTACAAACAGAAGCAAAGAAGAGAGGAATCTTTTGAAATCAACATATAGTCGGCTTTTCAAATATGAAGTATAGACCAATTATATGTCATTCTGACCGCAATTGAAAATGCTAGAAGATGAAGTGAAGCATGCTGCCCATTTAGCTACCCATCGACCTCTAGATCAATGGGTGTGTAACGTAGGGTTGATAGGCAGCTAATCTCTACCAATTTAGCTCCCGCATCGACCCTATGCTCTCCCTAGGGTCGATGGGCAATCAACTTCGTCCAAAACTCACTAGAGATTCAGTTCTTCTTCCTCTTTTCTGATCAATACTAAGTTGTAACCTCCTAGAACACTTAAGCTACCTAAGCATAGATTTCTTGATGTTTTTAGATTATGTTTTAAGTTTATAAGCGCTTCTATTTTAGGTTTCTAATGCATTAGATGTCTCTTTAATTCTTGTTCTTACTTGTTCTTCACCTAGTTCCTTGTATTTCAAAGATTCTTTCTTTCTTGAATAGTTTGGATTTTTATTGTTTCTACTTTAGTTTATTTGCATCTAATCCTTGAATCAATTCTTATCTCACATTTTTCTTGCTTCAAGCATGGATCTCCAAGAAGCAATTGACACTTTTTGGATTTCAATGGGCCTTAGAGAATAGAACATATTAGATTTTGGATTGGTAGATTAGGGAATAATTAGGTAGTTAGCTAATGGTTTCTAGGGATAGATGGAAACTAGAGCTCTATGGTTTAGGTTTGCTTAGTGCTAGATCTAGGAAAATAACTAGATCTTGACATGTAGACATTTCACGCCCGAAAGGTGTTCGATGAAATGTTTAAGAGATCCTAAAGCATGTGAAACTTAGTTTAGCCAACGAAAGTTGATAGTTAAGGAGTTTGGTAACAAAATGAAATGGTTCTTAATGATTGGTTGCTAAATGATTGCAATAAACGAAACTTGAGTGAAATATATTAGCTTGTAAATGTGACATTTAGCCATGAAGTGGTACTAGTTTAAGATTGATTCCTTGGTTGTGAGACATATTCTTTTTAATTTTTTTGGTCTATTGTTAGTTAGCTACTTGATTATCTCTTATCAATTACCATTTCCAAGGTTGATCCCTTCCATCTCACTTTTGAATCTTACATTGTTTGTCTTGGTTATGCAAATTAGCTACTTTCTTTAACCTTGTGCTTGCTTGCTAGGTTCTTTTTTGCATTTTGTTTTTAGTTTGTTTAAGTTTTTTTGTATCTAGTTTAGTAGTAACCATCATCTCTTTTTTACTTACTTAGCTTAGGAGATTTTGTCTATTCCTAGTGTTTGAATCCCTAGTTCCTTGTGGATCGACCCCTAAAGTACAACAACAACATAATCGTGTTCTTGCGAATTTGTGTAGTTGTTAGGAAGATTAGGGATTTATTAAATTTAAAGCTTTATTATGTAAGTTATAAAAACAACACAACAAGTTTTTGGCGTCGTTGCCGGGGAACATAATAGATTCTCTTAGGATTTCAATTTTTCCTTAGACTCGGTTTTCATTAGTTTTTTATTTTATTTGGTAACTAATTTTCTTTTAAGTGTTTGTTCTTTTGTAAAGATACAATCAAAAAGAAGAATTGAGATGTCTTCCTACATGAATTTAATGTTGAAGCAAATGTTGGAAGAACAAGAAAGAGAGCTAGCTTTGAGCTTCACTAGCTATCAAAGAGCTTATGAGCCTCAACCACATGAATATTATGCTCCACGTAATCACCATGGATATGGTGAGAGATACCATCCTAGAAATGAACTATACAATGTTCAAGCACTGCATCCTCCCAAATCATTAAAAGAAGAAGAGAACTACAACTTTCTTAAAAAGTTGTTGGACATGGAAAAGGATATAAAAACAAATATGAGTCGAATGAAGGATTTGTAAGGATGGAGTGACAAGAGATGCTTATAGCAATGATATTTGCTCAAAAATGGAGGAAATCGATATACATGTGATTTCGATCAACAACAAGTTTATACAAGAGGTTGAAGAACAAGAAGAAATTTGTCTTCCTCTCTATAAATTCGAGACAATTAGAGCACTCTTCATTTGTTCTGAGGAGAGTTTTGAAGAGAAATTGCAAACCAAGGAAGCATTATTAGTTGAATCCTAAGACTCAATGTAGGAGTTTGGATTGCCCCTTGAACACAAGGTCGATGAAGGGCTTGTGTTAAGATTTGAAGTAGAAGAGATCATGAGTGATTCATTCCAAGGCTTTGAGGAAGAAGTAGGCACATATGGAGAGCACCTTCAATATCCTTTTAAAAAAGTCTTGATTGTTGAAAGCATATAGAAAAGAGAGGATAATTCCATTGATAATATTGTAACCTCAAGCAAAGAAGAAGTTACACTAGTAGATAATCAAGAGGAAGAAGGAATCATCAATGAGTTTGTTATGTCTTTTGGATATCTTAGTGAGGAAGCCATAGAAGGAAAACTTGAGGAGTGTGAGCAAAAGTAATGGAGCCTCCAAACAAAAGAGGAAACACTTGTGATCCTCATCTTCAGTGCTAAAAGAAAAGTCAAGGAAGAAGAATCTATGGAGAAGGAAGATAAGAACAAATAGGAACCTTCAAAGAGGTTCAAGATGGAGAGTCTCCAATGGTGCAATATTTTGACAAAAATCCATATCAAATCTCTTCCAAGGAAGTAAACATCAATGATCCAAGAAGGATTCCTTTTGAGGATATAAGGATGAAAAAAATTCAAGGAGTGGTTCTATGATGAGTATAATTTGGGTGATCCATGTCCTCATCAAGTGGACCTAGAAACAAAATCAAGCTAAGAGACTCAAGAGATAATCCCATGAATATCTTTTTAAGTTATGCTTTTAGTTTAGGTCTTTTATTTTGCTTGTTTCTTTGGCTGGTTTGAAAGTGTGCATAGGGAAATAAGAAGTCTATAGTTCATATGAATTGATCTTCATGAGTTAAGATGCTTTACAAATCAAATTTGCTATAAAATTGTTTCAATTTAATTTAGACACTTGATTAAAGACTGCTAAGAGTAGTGTTTATTCATGAATTTAATTTCATTAAGTCTTAGATTTAGAAAATGGTTGGTGATTTGATCTTAGCTTCATAATGAAGTAAGAGGGCTTTCAAAACTACATGGGTAGTGCTTCATATTTTTCCACTTTTTTGGTCATCTTCAGCAGTGGAACTTGGTTCAACTCCTAGTGTTGAGTTTTGAATAAGTCATGCTTCTTGGCTTTTTGTCTTTTTGAACCAAAGTTTGATATAGATCTTTGCCATCAACTTCCTCTCGAGATTCTGGTTTATTTTGAAGAGCACTCTTAATCGTTAAACTTTCCTTGATGGAGATTGCTCTTGAGGTTCTCTACCTTGATCGGATCTTTGATAGCATCTAAATAATCTTCATTCTGGTCACACTACACATTGGCGTGATTTGAAACTGAAGTTTTTGTGGAGTTCCCTTGATGTTCAATTTATTGGTGAGAAAATTGCTCCATAGGCTTATCTTTGTGTATCGAGGTCTTTAAGGATGTGTTGAAGCTTGAAATGTATTTTAAATCTTGTATGAGGTGCTGGAAGAAACTCAGTTGATTTTGTGTGTGACGGTAATGAATTGGCTATGGTTAAAAAATGACTCGGTTTAGGATCTTGATGAGCTCCATGTGTGTTCTTGTGTTCTCGAATGTGGTAGCCTGCAAAATCACAGTGAATTAATTCATAGAAGTGTTTTGATGTTGTTGAAGGATATGAGTTTTGGCTAGATCCAACGAAGAAAATCTAAAAAAAGGCATGTTCGAATAGATTTTGCTCGGCCAATATGCGTCTGGATGGTTGGTGTGGTCGGATGGGATGGGAAAAATTGTCAGTAGGATGGGAGAAGCGTTCGAACGGTTGACGTTGTTGTTGTCATTGGATTTGGACTAAAGGGAAGTCACTGGCAACTTATCTATGATCATGTTTTCTCTTTCTTCTTCTATTATCTCTTACATGATGAGTAGTCTCTTTGATGGATTTTTGGGTGTTGAGATCTCTTAGCTAGGATAGTAAAATTGGTGTTAGGGATGGTTAATCTTAGGCTTCCAAAGGATTTGGTGGGCTTAATGCTAAGTTTTAGAGTAGCTAACTAATATCTAGACTTGTATACATTTCACACCCGAGAGGTGTTCGATGAAATGTCTAGGAGAACCAAATACTTGCAATTTCAATCTAGCCAAATGAAAATTGATTGTTAGGTTGATTAGTGATTGTATGAACTTGTTCTTAATGATTCTTAACTGATTTATCATTTGCAAAAAGTGAGAGTTGATTGAATATAATCAATATGGAAATGGTTTATTGTCATGAGAGTGGATTAGGCTAGTAATGTCTTTGGTCTTGGATTTGCGTTTAATAACTTGAAATAATACCTCTATTATCATCTTGCTAAGTGAATCTATTATAACAACCATTGGTCCATAATCTTAGTTCATTATTTATTTCAAGCTTGCACCTTTATGTTTATGCTTGATTTCTTTATTTATGTTTATTGCTTTCAATTAAGTTGTTTATTTCTTTGTTTAGCTTTCGTTTATAGTATTCTAAGAAAACCCAAAAAAAAACCCAACCTTTTCTATTTGCTTAAGTTAGACTTGAATATGTATTCTCGATGTTTAAATCTATCTAGTTAGGTAAGTTTCTCCTTGTGGTTTGACCCCTAAGTACTACAATAATATATTCGTACACTTGCAGATTGTATGATTGTTAGGAAACATACTTATAAATTTTAAATCTTCGTTCCTACCGAGCCTAACACTCTCCAAGGTACAAAGGAAATGAAAGCTATGAACACCAAGTCTTTGGGGGCGCGGCTGATCTCTAAAAGTTGTTTCCTCTCTCTAACTCTTTGATACAAAAGGCTAAAAACAAGTATTTATAGGGCTAGGTCAATTTTAGGTCAATTAGATTAAGTTTGGTCTGTTTTGCATCTACGCCGGTTTATGCAAAACATACGTCATAAACCGGTAGGATTGAATCCTTGGACCGGTGGTATAGTCTTGAGGGATGCCAGAGTAAACCACCATCAGTTTGGACCAAATAAAGGCTTGTGGTATGTGGAAACACTCAATTGTCTCAACTTTCATCTTCAGGCATGACAGACCTATCTTCTATAAATCTATCATATCTTTTGATCCACTGATCCATATGACTTAAAAAACCTCCATTGGAAAGCTAACTCAATTATCTTCTATCCAAATTTCATCAAAATCGGTTGAGGGAAAGACCTTCATCTTGTATGATCTTTCTAATGTTTGGAAACTATCCAGAAACTAGCTTTTGCTCCAACTAGCTTCATATTGCTCCAACATGCTTTGTTTACCTCGAATTATTCTAAACACTACAATTACAAGAAAACTACCTTTTATATCACAAATTTAACTAAAAACATTAAAAAAAATAATACCAAAATTCATAGGAAAAATAGTTAAATATTGGTATTATCAGCTAGAATTTGTGATGATTTCTAGAAACATTTAAATCTTGAAAACACTCTCTAATGGTTGGTCTATGGCTGATTCCTTGTATTGTATTAAAAGCTCGATGGGTGTGAAATTTTGGCTTTTCGGAGTCTCTCCATTATCATTTTTTCTTGAAATGAGGCTTAGCTCCTTCTTGATTTGAATTTTGATGACGTTCATGTGAGTCGGTTCTAGTTAAAAACACAGCAATATTGAGATGAATATCGAATTCTCTCCTTAGTTTCCCTGAAAAATCAAAGAGAAAGAGTTAATAGTATCAAGAGGGAAAAATCATAATCTGAAAAGAAAAATTTCTAATTGTAGACTAAAAAATAAATCCTAATAAGTTAATATCAACAAGGAAAAAATAATAAAGTTCAATTTTTTAAACTAAATTCATAAGTGTTAATATCCTAAAGAAATCTAAAAGAAGAAATCTAAAGGAAAATGTTAGTAAAAATTGAATTCCTAGTTATAGAACAACTAAATTTACACACTCAAAAAAAAATCTAGACTAAATCATAGATGAAAATCCTAAGGTAAAAAACTAATAGTCTCTGCTCACGGTGCCAAAAACTTGATGTGAGGTGAAGTTTTACCTCCACTTAAAACCTAGCTGGAAGTGCACAACACCAACAATAACAAATAAGGGTCAAATCCACAAGAACAATATATTCACACTTAAGACCCATTGATTTTCATATTAAACTAAGAAGAAAACATGCAAAGAATTATTTTGGTTTTGATTTATTTTTATTATTCACAAGAAATCTTAATCTAGCATGCGTATGCAAAAGGGATAGATCAATGAAAGACATGCATCAAACAGGTTGCAGAGACTACTAACTAGCAAGCCGGATTAAGATTAAGTGCTTAAAATTTAGATTTCACAATCCAGATGTAAATCATCTCCGCTTTCGAGGCTTAGGATTCTATATTTTTAACAATTAAGGGACTCAACTTTCGTTGGTCCTTGTAGAAGAAAACTAGGCATTAGCTATCACATATGTTTGATTATTCACAATTCTATAAATATCCACTTCCGTTACCTATATAGAATCACTCACCAAACACTATATCTAATAGTATGACAATCTTTTGGAATGCATACTAACTTAGTTTTGATTCACAAATTAGCTTCACAGGTGAATAACCTTGAGCATAAGTAATGGTGATAAGGTATATGATAAAACCTAATTTATTGAAATCCAATTCAAGCAAGCTCATAAACTTATCTTTTGGAATGCATACTAACTTAGTTTTGATTCACAAATCAGCTTCACAGGTGAATAACATTGAGCATAAGTAAAGGTGATAAGGTATATGATAAAACCTAATTTATTGAGATCCAATTCAAGCAAGCTCATAAACTTTATGTTTCCTACTTCCTAACATGTAAACTAACAAAAAAATCATGTAAACATGAAGTCATAGGGAACAGCAAGCATTATAAAAACCAAAGGATAGAGGAGAAGATAGAACCGACTTATGGAGGGATATGTTGTGTTAAAGATGAGATGGGGTCCGTGGAGGCTACAAGAGGCACGATCGCTAAGGATTTCGTCCATGCCTCCTAAGGCCCTTTTTCAATCCAAAACTAAGCCAATTTTACAATATTAAGAGGCTAAAAACTTATACATATAATGTTTGAAGTTTCTATGTCAATTAGGTTAAAATCGGGTCTTAAGACCTCTAAATGTTGGGCTTCATGTCAAAGGGCTTTGAGTTGAATTCTGGAGCATGAAAAAGCTTGGAATTGAGCAAATTGAGTCTGGTGAATTTATTTTTTTTGAAACACATGACGTCTTCCTTTTCTACGTACCCTTCTACTGCGAGCCAGTGTGATGTAACTCCGGACCAGTCTTCAAAAAATTGATGTAACTTTTTTTCCACTTCTCCAAATAAAACTTATCCTCTTTGGTATGAAAGCTAACTCAACTCTTTAGATCTAGTCAAAATTTCATAAAAATCCATTGAAGTCAAGACCTTCGTCTTGGATGATACTTTTGATGTTCAAAAACTATCAAGAAAATTGTTTTGATCTAATTAGCTCCATAATGATCCAAAAGGCATTGTTGACCTGAAATGGCTTAAAACACCATAAATACAAGAAAATCACCTCTAATCGTGTAAAACACTAAGAAAACATAATAAAAAATCCATTAAAAACATGTAAAGTCGGGTTTTATCATAAGCAAGCAAGCAAGAAATCGGACGCACAAGTAACTAATTTGTAAATCTAAAACTACTAAGTAAGATTCAAGATGAGATGGAAAAAACCTTGGGAAATGACAATTGAAAAGGAGAGAACAAGTATCAAACTAATGATAAAAGCAATCAAGAACACATCTTATGACCAAGGAGTTCAACAATCGAGTTATCCAACTTTCATGGCTCAAACTATTTTCATTATACACAAACAACTAACCCAACTTTCGCATGTTGTTGATCAAATTATGATATTTCAATCAAGTTCCTCTTTATCACTAAACACCCTAACAATCTACTTTTATTGGCTAGAAAAACTTAGCATGATTCTAAGAGATAAAACAACATCTCTTAACTACCAAAAATATTTCAAAAGAAAATCCCACACTCGTGGCTCAAAGCTACATCACTAAGCAATCAATTACACAACTTTTTTTTGTTCCAATCATCAAACAAAGCAATGGTAATTCATGTCTTTACCACTTTTATAGCTAAATACTACATTTATCAAGCATAAACAAGTTCAATTATCATTACAAATATTTTAGCAAAGTAGTCATTAAGAATTATTCCATTTAGTCACGAGTTTATCTAACTATGAATTTTCATTGGCTAGATATATCATTAGAATGAGTTTAGGTTTTTCTAGACATTTCATCAAATACCCTCTCGGGCGTGAAATGCATACAATTCAAGAACATATTTAATTACTCTATTTTGAGCATTTAGGATACCTAAATCAAGAGATTATGCTTAATCCATTACTAAACATCATTAATGAACCACAATTTTCATTCTTAAACTACTATTCTCAAGATCTAATGGTATCTACTAACCAAGTCCTACGAAAATTAAAGAAGTGTTATTTGCTTTTTAAAAATCCATTCTTGAAGAGAGAAAAAGATGAGATGAGATGAGATTAGATGATTAAATACAAAAAATGAACTTAGAGACATGAAAGAAAAAATTCAAACTTTGCAAGAAAAGAATAATCTTTATGGGAAAGCAAAAATCAAATAAGAATAAGTTGAAAGACAAGTGAACTGCATTAGAAACAATTAGAAACCTAAAACTAAAGTGATTACAAAGTGTTTAAGCAGCTAAAAATTCTAAGAATTCTAGAATAACTACAATATGGTTTAAGGAGCTTTAGCTTCTTTGATGTTGAATTTATAGTAAAAGAGGTTAGAAATGAAGTCCTAAAATTCGGACTGCATTATTGTCATTGTTCTATCGAGGTACGTCTCCTCAACGTCAGGGGGATGTCAATAGTGGAGTGATTTTCCATAAGCTCCTTTTATCCTCGCACCATCAGGAGAGTAATTTGGACAATGGTTCATTTTCAAATTGCTCTCGCAATTGTAGTTTGCATGGCGTATTATTTTCCTATACTCTCAGGTCGATCCTTTGTTTATTTCAAGGGTTTCTTTTCCTTTGTTTTCCTTTTACACATTTGAATTAACTTCCAAGCTCCACACACCTATTTGACATCATTTAAGCTTCATTGTCCCTAAAAAGATGAAAATATGTATGTAAATGTAAAATTACAAATTAGTGTAAAATACTAAAAGAATGCAACTAGACACTAAATGATCTAGTTGGACTTTAAATGCAATCAAAACATACTTAAAATTGAATATAAAATAATGAAAAGTACGAACATATCAATTCTCCTTATTCAAGTCACTAACATCAACATATACCCTCCATTTTCCAGTTTTTTTCTTCACGAAAATGAAATTTGTAAGCCACTTAGTGGTCTTCTCAAATTTAGTCGTTACCAAGTAGCTTCTCAACTTCGTCATTTACAGTCTAGGCTTTCTCCGTCTCGAACTGACGTCTTTTCTACTTCACCGACTTAAAGCTCATGTCTACATTTAGCTCGTGCGAGATCACCTCAAGACTAATCTCAAGCATATCCTCGGTGGGCCAAGCGAACATGCTCTTGTTTTGCTTCAACTCTCACGCCGGCACTAATTATCACACAACGGTCCGATCTCCATTTGTCAATTACTATATGAATAGTTTGTTCCATAGATTGCTTAATTTGGGGTCATAGTCGGCATTCCCTAGATAGGTTCTCCACCCTTTTTTTAATTGCTATTGAAGCCTTAATTTGTATCCAGCCAAGTAGTACTCCCAAGAATTTATATGGCTTCCATGAATGAAACCGACCCATGTTGAGGTTGGGAACTTGATACATCAAGGGTAGGCTGAGGATACAACTTCCTCTGGTATATCCATATCATGCCCAAAATCACATTGTACGCCACTGGCATGTCGATCGTGGTGAGCTCGATCATCTTGACGACTCCGGCAGCCAACACTGGAACTTTGATCACCCCAAGGGACATTTCGGTCACTACAATGAAACAAGTTAACAGCTCGGTAGATCCTTGGATTTCATTCTTTTCGATGCTCATCTGATTCAAAGTTTTAAGGAACATAACATCGATGGAGTTTCCTCGTGTCTACTGTCGCCCATTTAACCATGCAGTTCACCCCGATGTCAAGATGGATAACGAGAACGTCGTCATGTGGTGTTTCGACGTGCAAGGTATACTTTTCTAGAGAAATAGATATTCACTATACTTCTTAGTAAATTCAGTCTAGTTGAAGCTAACCTTCCATAGGTGCAAATTTATCGAGGAAATCGAGTCACGACGATACTTGGACTCCCATAATGAAGTTGATTATCTTCTTCTATGGTTCTTTCTTCGAAGTTTTTTTCCCAAAGTCCTTACTCTTTTGGCCACTAAAGCGTCATCCTTCCTTCCCTGCAATTCCATCTTTTTCTCTGCTCTTCAAAAGTTGAGGTTCACTCCATCAGCTTTCTGGAGGCTAATTTTTTACTTAAAAGATTTTTACCTTGAAGCAGTCATGGGTTTCATGGTCATTGCAATGATGGACTTCGTAGTAGGTGCTCTCATCGTAGGCCATTCTTTTAGATCCCGAGCGTCGAGCCTTTATTTCCGCTGAGGAGAAATTCTTTTACTCTTTCTTTTCGAACATTTTAGGAGAGGTACCAACATATGGAACTCACCTATGACTCTTAAATTTCTTTGTGAGTGTCACTTTTTCCTCTTCAATGATAATTTAGTTCCCCCACCGGTGAAGTGCATCATCAATCATGTCGGGCCTATGGATTGTTATGTCAAGACGGAATAGAGACTCATGTCAAAGTTTGGGTTTAAACACGGACAGCGTAGTGGATTTTCTCACTCCTGCTAAGTAGATTCTCTCCTTCCGAAAGAGCTTGCAGTATCCAACATCTTCTACTTCATGACTGAAGTTCACTTAAGTGATTGCGATTTGAAAGGTTTTCATATGCGCCTTTGGGTAAGCATTCCTTGCATGCACAAGAAGTTTCAATTTCTTGATTTTCCTTATCCACTCATCCACGAGCAAGTGAGAGAAAGGAGTTGTCTATGTTTTCGCGATGACGCAATCAATTCCATGGGTTGCGCTTAAGATCATAAGGACCTTCGAGGTGACTGCGAGCAGCTCGACATTTGCTTTGTCTATTGCTCTCTATAGAATTTTCATATTCATTGAAGTCTTGTCGGGCGGGTATCCCAGGAGTGAAACCTTGGGATGGTGCTCCAAAAATTGGAATGTGGGACCTGATTCCCTCACCGAAATGCTTCCCATTGTATAATGTCTCTAGTTGGCCTGCAGTGACATGTTATGCTCTGAGGTGAGTGGATTCTGCGGTCTCCGACGGCTGGACAAGCCTCAAACCACTTTGCCCCTGGTGGCAATAAACCTTGATCTCCAAATTTCATGCTAGGCGGAGGTGGGTTTGCTGGCGGCGTCGGACCTCTGAACCGCTGACACTCTCCAATTATTCCCCTGAATAATGTGCTGATCTTTGTATTCTTATCTACACGCGCATCAACTCCTCGCGCCAGTGATTTTTTTCGAGCTGAACTAATTGGCTTTCACCTCTCTTCTTCTCGAACAACTCATTAGTGAGCCATTCTTCCAAAAGTTTAAATATGGACTGATAATAGATCTCCAACAGTTTAGACATTTTTTATTCCTAAATCTAAAAAAATCACAAAAAATAAAATTAAAAACCAAAACCAAACCAATAAATTTAAGTGGTTTACATAACAAATTTTTCATGTTGAAGCTCTTTTACTATATCTAACTTGAAGTTGAATCACAATTTTGAATTCATTTCACATAGCAGAAAAAAAAGCATTTTATTTTTTTGAAGAAAATTTGTAGACTCAAAATTAGAAAAGAAAAAAAATCATAAAATTAAATTTTTTGTATATATTTATGAGTTAATATAAACTTTTTTGACAGGGAGTTAATATAAAATTTTGTTTTGTTTTATCTTGAGTTGATTGATATTGTTTATCTTTTATTGAATGGAGAGGGTTTAAAATCCCAAAAAGAAATTGAAGGTTATTTTAATTATTTTAGAAAAGATAAAAATCTTTATCCTTTTTCTTCATTGTAAGAACAAAAGAAACTTGCCTACACTATTTAATGATCACTCATCCACTCGTTTTGCTTTTTAATATATTTTTCAAAATTTTGCTCCACAGAATTTTCTTTTTAATACTCCTTCTGTTTTCTGTTTCATATTATATGATGTTTTATGAAAATGCACACAAATTAAGAAAGTACAAACTTTAATAGAAATTTTCTTGTTTACATAAAATTATTATTAAGTACAAACAATACAACTAAAAGTAAATTATATTGTAGAATATAAATAGTCATGACCTATAAAAAGTTAATTATTTTTGCATTGATAAATGAAAACATCATTTATTATGAAATAAAATTTTGGATTAAAACTTCACTTATTTTGAAATAGAGAGAGTATGTATAATAAATCATAACTTTGTCTAGACCGTTGAAGAAACAAAACACTTTAGATGGACTTCCGATGTTGCTACAATATCTATTCTTGTTGGTTATAAAAGATTGAAATCAGTGTTCCAAAATACGACTTACTTATGTATGTAATGGGGTTGATTGTTTAGAGCTGTTACTGTTAATACTTTTTTAAAAACTTTTACTGTAAAAACTTTAGGGGTTGTGACTTTAAAAATAAATTAAAGTGAGATTTTTAAGATTTTAAAAAAAATTGTCCCTTAAGAATAAAATATGAAGGAAATTGCTGTGAGATTTTTAAGGAGTAATTTTAGAACTTTTAAAACAATAAAGTGTGATTGGATAAAATATGAGTTTCTTTTTCTAAAAGCCTCTACAGTATTTAAAGTGTAATTGCCAATCACCCTCAATGTCTTAATTCCGTAGTTGAATGCTCTAATTTTATGTTATGCAGTGATTTAAGGGGTTTAAATAGATCGTATTTTTAGAATATTTAGGTGGATATTACAAGATTTATGCACACGTCTAAGCATATTTTATGCTATATACATATATATATATATAAGAACTATATTTTTATAAGAAAAAATTTGCTTAATTTCACATTTAAAATAATATTTCCATTTTTTAGTTTTTAAAATTTTAGATAGTTAAGTTTTGATTTATTGTGCATATGAATATATATATATATAGTTCAAAATCCGATAAGTACATAAAGTATTTATAACATCCTCGACTCGCTTTTCCCGTGTGTCCACGGGTCTCTTTCTAGGTTTTTTGGCCACCTTTGTCCAACGATCGAGAACACTACTTCGGGAAGCTCTAAAGAGTTGCTTACTGCCCTTACAAATTGCCACGTTTTTTCTGTGCTTTTTCCTCACTCACACGATACCAAAAATCATTTTTCAGTAGGTCATTCATTCTAATCCTACTCTAGCACAAGCACCCTTAAACTTCATTTTCTCCTGGGACAAGTGCCCAAAAAAGAACTGCACTTCAGTAATATATGTAGGCAAATCAATTCTTTTAAACTTTTTCATACAACACTATATCACACTCACACCAAGATCGTCACCTGTGATGGTGTTAGCCATTGTGGCTCCACACTCCTTTGGGTTCGGTTCTGATACCAAATTATAACACCCTGGTTCGCTCCTCCCGTGTACCCTCTGCACTTTTTCTCTAGGCTCATATGTTCACCATGTCCGACGGTCGGGAGCGCTACTTAGGGAGATCTAATGAGTTTTTTATTGTCCCTACAAATCACCACGCGATATTCCTCTGTACTTTTTATTCGCACGATACAAGAAATCAATTCTCGATAGGTTGCTCATCCTAATCTTACTCCAGCACAAGCACAGTTGACTTGAGTTCTTTTGGGACAAATTACCAAAATGATAAGTGCATTTTGATGATATAGATATATAGAAGGATCTAGAAGATCCATATCTAATAAAATAAGATATTGTAAATATATTTTAGAGATTTGTGTATATTTTGAATGAGTCTATTAGTTAGATAATTAGGTTAATTCTTTCTTTTATATAAGTGTATATTCCATGTATATTCATTCTATGAGAGTCAATAACAATTGCTTCCAATTCATAATCTCTCATCACTTTAACAAGATAGCCAAAACAATTCGTCTGAATTCTCCTCACATACCACTATTTTTTCATAAATCGGGATATGAAAATATTAATAAAATTTTATATACATAACATATACCGCGTTTGAAATTTTGAGTATATGGTTAGGTATTAGAAATTGTCTAAAAATAATGTTTCAAAAAAAATTATTGCGGTAAGGTCTTTTCACTAAAAAAGAATCGGTTTCTCTCTTATTTGGGTCTTTTTGTTAATTAACTACGAACAAACTTCTTTGATTTAATTGTTTATTTTGAGTAGAAATTCGTGTAACCAAGCCTAACTAAAACCCTTTTTAAAATGATATTTTTATGAGCGCCAAGTAAAGTGAAAAAGGAAGGACGATGCAACCGTGCGGGCGACAGGTGCAAGGCAGGCAAAATGGTTGACTAAATCTTTACTTTAGGGTTTCTTCAAAAGTACTCTGAGAATTTGGGGGATTTTGGTCAACACTGGGAATTGTGTCAATATTTCTCATTTACTACTTTCATTAATGATTTGATGAATTAACATATAAATATTAGTTATTATTGTTATGTATCTTAAATGCTGACTTGTTGACAAAAAATAATGCAATTGACTAGATACAGTTGCATCGCGACGCACTAGAAACTAAACAACGTTTCCTTCTTTTTGAAGCAATCAAAGACAAAGAAAGAGAATATTTTATTTTCAGTATCATGTGATTCATTTTGGAAAAAGTTTCTACATTTGATTTCAATCTGCTAAATAGCTTTAGTTTTTCTTTTTTTTAACCCAACTCTTATATTAATAAGACATAGAAGAAAGTCATTATACAAGTGAAATACAAAGAAGAATCTTATCATGGAAAACAAAATCTGAAGGATTACTACGAAGATCTTTAACCAAAAAATCTGTTGGTTTGTTTAATTCTCATGGAATCCAACGAAACTCAATTTGAGCAAATCGTGTTTTTCAACCCTAAAGCTCAGCTAACCAATTAAGCAGATGAAAACTGTATTTTTTACCCTATATTACCTGCATCAGTTCCTGATTATCACCTTTAAAAATCATGTTCGTAAAACCACGCACCCAAGCATTTTGCATACAGATAAGTAAACATTGGAACTCTGCTTCTAATGGGTGAAGATGTACATTTTCCTATAGCTTGACCTGCCCCCAAAAATGCTCCATCATTGTTTCGAAATATCCAAGCAGCTAGACTTTTTGTTTCTCTGTTTATAAAATCTGCATCAAAATTGTACTTGATCTTATTCATTGGAGGGTGTAACCATCAATGGTCTCGTTCTATATTTGATATGCTGACGGTCTGAATAGTTGATTGGTTTTCATAAACCCCTAGCCATTCATACATATCATCCATAGCCTGCTTTAGTACCACCTGGCAAGCAATACTCTGCTTACGAAAAATCAACGCATTTCGATTTTTCCATAGCCTCCATAATATGAAGAAGGGAAGAAGCCTTACCTCGATAGGACACAATATCTGTTTCTGGAAATCCATAATAGCTTCAACCTTCCTCTCACAACTTAATGTCTGATTTAACAAGGCTCGTATGGGTACATTAGAGGCTCTCCAAGTAGATTCTACATAATAGCAATCAAAGAAAATATGGCTCGGGGATTCCATTGTGTGGTCACATCTTCGACACATTCCATTGCTCACTACATGGCGTATTTGTAACTCCTATGTTGTGGCAAGTGCTCGTGATAACATCCGCCATAGAAAATACTTTAGCTTTGGTGGTATTCTCTGTTTCCAAATCTGGTCTTTAATCTCACTGTTCCCATGAGGTGGATCCACCTGATCATGATCTCGTGAATGGTGTGTTACTACACAATATCCCGATTTCACATTATACTCACCATTCTCAGCATAATGCCATCCTACCTTATCATTTGAGTTCGAAGTAGAGAGTTTTAAAAGAATAACATGCTGCACATCTTCTGGATGAACCCATTGTCTTACTCTCTCCTCATCCCAAAAGTTTCCAGAAGGTGACATAAGCCTATCTACCATTGAATCATCGATAACAGACTCAGTTATTGGTCTTGGTTGGCGTGGTGGATGTAGAGGCAGCCATGGATCCTTCCATGTTTTTATGGTTCTTCCATTGCCAATTGAGAATCTTAAACCCATCTTTAATAAATCACGTCCTTGCAATATTAATTGCTAACCAAAAGATGATCTTGAACCTTTTCCCGCTACCAGAATATTTGAATCCGTAAAATATCTTCCTTTCAAAATCCGTGACATGAGGCAATGTGGATTCAGTAGAATCCTCCAAGCTTGTTTCGCAAGCAGGGCATCGTTAAACTTTGAGATATCTCTAAATCCAAGCTAGCCTTCACTCTTCGAGTACTTAAGTTTCTTCCAAGCTACCCAATGCATCCTTTTATGCTCATTAGAACCACTCGACCAGTAGTTGGAGATAATTTTATCAATCTCACCACATATTGTTTGTGGGATTTTGAAGCAATTCATAGTGTAAATGGGCATTACCATAGTTATAGATTTGATTAGGATTTTCTTACTAGCTTGAGATTGATGCTTTTTACTCCACCCCTTCGTACGTTCAGAGACTTTCTCTACAATATACTGAAAGAGTTCAACTTTTTTTCGTCCAAACTGCTCCGGCAATCCTAGATACTTCGAAAATCCCCCGTCATTATGTATTTGCAGTAGATTTCGTAGTCTTGTTTTCATGGTGGCATGTACTCTAGCACCAAATGAAATTGATGATTTACTCGTATTGATTTTTTGTCCCGATGCTTTTTCGAACTGGAACTAAATATTCTTTAAAGCTCTGCATGATATGATATTAGCTAGGCAAAAAAAACAACGAGTCGTCCGCTAAAAGCAGATGCGAGATCGATGGACTAGCATTACTTATCTTAATCCCTTGGATTTCACCTTTCCGTTCTGCTCTCCTTATTAGATGAGTTAACACTTCAGTGCAGATTATAAATATATATATGGAGATAGGGGATCACCCTGTCGAATTCCTCTTTCCGGAACAATATGACCCTGAGGAATGCCATTTACATGCATGAAGAAGGAAACAGATCTCAAACAAACCATAACCCATTCAATGCATCTAATAGAAAACCCCATTCGACACATTGCTTCACGAATAAAATTCCACTCTAACCGAACATAGACCTTAGTAATGTTCGTCTTTATAGCCACATAGGAGTTAGAGACGCATTTCCTTACTATCTGAGCATGCATAATCTAATGAGCGATAATAACATTATCCGTTACCGCTCGACCTGGTACAAAGGCAGTTTGTTCTTCAGAAATCAGTGAGGGAAGATGAGGTTTAAGTCTTGCAACTAAGATCTTTGAGACTATTTTGTAACTTACACTGCATAGAGAGATAGGTCGGAATTCATCCATGCGCGTAGGAGTCTCTGTTTTAGGTATAAGACAAATGTTCGTGCGATTTAGTTCTGTATATAGCTCTCCCAAATCAAAAAACTGCTTTACCTTCTTGATGATATCATCTTTAATATCTGGCCAGAGTGAGTGATAAAACTATGCCGTAAAATCATTAGGGCCTGGTGCTTTTGAAGCTCCAATATCAAACACAACACTCTCAATTTCCTCAACAAAAACAGATCTTTTTCTTATGAAAGTTTAATTTACTCTTGATTTTTTTTTTACATTCACTTGTCAATATCGGTTCTCTTAAAAGAAATATATCAAACATAAGTTTTCAATTTAAAAAAAAACATAATTTTACCATCCATATTTTTAGATTACAGATAGAACTTTAAAACTAATTTACTTCTTTTTAAATTTATGGTAAATCTAGTTCATTTTTTTCATATTGCAACTTCCTAAAATTTATAGCGAACCATATTTGCTGTTAATATATTTGAAACATAATACTAGCTTGAACTTATTTTTTATACAAAAAAAAATTACTAATTAAGTAACCATAAGCCGGCGTCTCTCCCTTTGTCTTTGCATCTAATGACCATTTTTTACCTTTATCTCATCATTGTTTATAGCTATTTTGTTTCTTTTTTGTTTTCATTTGTCATGGCGACAGTTCCGACGGAATAAAATTTACAGGATATGTTTGCAACCCTTTGTATTTGTCACATCTCTCATGCGGATATGTTACTTACCAAAGTGATTTCTTTCCGATGCCCATCCTTATTTCATAGGCTTGCTCCATCCGCATTTTATCGTCCTCTCTCCACCGATGGTGAGATGACCATAAGCTCTCATCTCTAAGTGAAGCGACTGTATTTTGTTGGCTTCCTATGTCAAGACGACCTCAACCTTCCCCTCAGTGATCTTAGAATGCTACTATGCATCTCGGGAATAGTTTTCGAAGAACCATTTGGATCGTGGCTCTTCTTCTGTGCCTTTGTAAAGCTCTCTTTGGGTACCATCCATGGATCATCTCCGCTAATCACTACTACCATAGTTACAGGCAGTTACAATAACCTCCTCCAACTGTCTTCTCACCAGAGGTATATGCTCAGCCTCAAACTAAGAGATGCCTCATTATTCTCTTCATGCTTGCAAATCAAGAAGCTACTCTCCATCATGTGTACTTTGTTCATGGCCTAGTAGAGACAGTGGAAATCTATCACCAATGTAGTATGAGCTCGCCGCCTTCACGGGTGATGACTTTTCCCGGTTATGAAGAACCTTACTCAAACTTAAATTTCGTTGTAAAGGAAGCGCCTCTAAGGGTTTTCATATAATCATAGCTAATCTAAGATTGTTGAGAGATCTAGAAAACCCCTTGTCAAAGATTCGACCAAAAAGTCTTTATTAAAAGTGATACAGATCTCAAAATCGCCATCAATCTTCGTCATCTTATACTCCAAAGTGTCTCTTAATTGTGTCGAAGCTCCAGAAATTTTCACGTCCCTCCTTCCGTCACGAAAGGTGTTTCTGTAAATTTCAACAGGAAAAAATGTTGTTCTGATCTCGTTAAAGCTTTGACGTTCTCGACACGTTTTTTTCGATTTCAAGAAATTTTTCAAGTTCTTAATAGCCTCTACCTCCGGATAAATGACTTTTCTTCTTAGGGGAAGAACTTTCTTCCTTCCAGGAAGACCATTCTCCTTTCGGGAAAGATCTTTATCCCTACAACGAAGATTTTTACCACTCCAGGGAAAATGTTTACCCCTTCTGGAAAGACCCTTGTCCCTTCGAGGGAAGGCCTCTTAGATCTCTTATATGATGGTTCACACGAAACCGGACGAGAAAACAGTGATCATTTTGGTGATGTGGAATTAGTTTCAAAGTTATTTATAATGTTGATTAATCAAATGTCTGTTGATGAAACCGTTTTGATGTTAATTTTAACACGAGCTTGCTCGAGTTAGGTAATCTAAACATCTCTCTTGATTATCTATCAAGATTTTGTAAGTTTGTATCTCTTTCTATTGGGCCTCATATTATGTACATATCTCTTATCTTCATAATGTATAGTTTAGTCTTTTTATTCAAGGAACATTGTATAAAGATTAGGTTAAGACTATAATGTATATAAGAGGATGTTAAGCCTCTCGATGAATACACAGAAAACCTTTTCAATACGTTTGGTTTTGTGACATGGTATCGGAGCGTTAAAACACAAAACCTCGCTTTGTTCCTTGTGTTTATTTCCTCTGTTCTTGACAAGTTCACTCTGTTATTCTCTATCCTTATGATTCGATGGCTGGAGATACTGAAGGAGGAGAGAGCTCGAGTCTTAGTGTGACAAAGGCGGCTGGTATGATAAAATCAAAAGGTGAAAGAAGGACATTATCACCTTATGACTTATCGGCAAGTGATAATCCGAGTTTTGGTGATCTCCCAACCTCTTCTTAAAGCAACAAATTACAAAGAATGGTCTAGCAATCTTCGAATGGCTCTGAGGGCTAAGAAGAAGTTCGGGTTTGTTGATGGGTCTCTTCCAAATCCGGGTCATGATTCTGAAGATCTGGTGGAGTAATAATGCCTTGATTATATCTTGGATTAAGCTAACAATTATAGAGAACATAAGATCTACTCTTTCGAATTATGAAGTTGTTGCGGAATTTTGGGATTATATTCGAAAGAGATACTCTGTAAAGAATAGTCAGAGGGTTCAAAGAATCAAAGCTGATATTGCAAATTGTCGCCAGAATGGAACATCTATCGAGATTTACTATGGGAAACTTATGAAGCTTTGGACTTCATTTTCTGGGTTTCGACAAGCTAAAAGCTGCGGGTACCCTTTGGCGGCTGACTTAGAGAGAGAGAGAGAGAGAGAGAGAGAGAGAGAGAGAGAGAGAGAAGAGGATATGCTTCATGAATTTCTCACCGGGATTAACAAGTCGTTGCACGGAGCAGCCAAGTCAAATCTTCTCTCTCGTGAACCCTTACCCACGCTTAATGAGGCATATCGAGTGCTTGAACAGGATGAAGACTCGAAGGAATCTTCACGGGTGTTTGATGAAAGAGTGGAGACGATGGCACATTCTGTTCAAACTGGTCAGTCACATGCGGCTTTTATGGTTTCTAATCCTCAGAATCTTACACGTGAGGAGAGGATGAAGTTACATTGTACAAGTTGTGGGAGGAATGATCATGTTTCTAACAATTGCCTTAGGACTTTGGGATATCCGGACTAGTGGGGAGAAAGGCCTCGGGGACGTATTGTTTCGGGTCGTGGACGTGGAAACACTGGCTCCAATGCTCCTCAACAGCAAGCTGGTGCTCCGGTGAAGGCACATGCGGTTGTTGGCTCAATATCTCAGCCACAACCAACGGTTAATGCGATCACAACAAGTGATAGTGTGGGCTTACACTACAAGAAAACAATCAATTTGCGAGAGAAATTTGCGAGGAAAAAATGCAGTTGCAAATTTGCGTGGAATTTGCGAGTGACTTGCAAGGAAAATTTGGTTACTCGCAAGTTGGTCGCAAAATTGCTTGGAAAAATTTTACTCGCAATTCAGTCGAAAATTTGCGACTGATTTGCGAGGATAGTTGCTCCCTCGCAAAATTGCGAGTGACTTGCTAGGAATAAGTGAGAGAAAACATTTTACTCGCAAGTTAGTCGCAAATTTTGCGAGTAAAGTGCGAGTGACTTTTTTTAATTGCAAATTTGCGACTAAATTGCGAGTGTTCCTCGCAATTTACTCGCAAATTTACCCGAAACCCTAAACCATATACCCCAATAGGAGTATTATTAATTCTAATTAGGCAATCAAATGACCTTTTCCAATAAATTGTTTATAAAATTTAATTACAAGTGAACTATTTATGTTTTTACGTTTTCTCAACAAACGGAACCTTTCTTGTAGATATTCTTCTAAATGTGTGTAATACAATTTAAATTATAAGACCTTTCTTATAATAACGAAGAATATTGTTTTCAATTTACAACATTAATTGGAATTATTTAATATCTTACCGATAAACCTTAAGACTGAAACTGGGTTTTTTTAAATTAATTAAAAGATTTGCGAGTAAATTGCAAGGAAGACCCGCAAATCACTCGCAAATTTGCGAGTGTTCCTCGCAATTTACTCGCAAATTTACCCGAAACCCTAAACCCTAAACCATATACCCCAATTGGAGTATTAGTAATCCTAATTAGGCAATCAAATGACCTTTTCCAAAAATTTGTTTTAAAAATTTTATTACAATTTAACAATTTTTGTTTTTACGTTTTGACAATAAACGAAACCTTTCTTATAATTATATATTTGTTGATATGCGTAGTATTAAATTTTCACAAACAAGAACTATCTTATAATAACGAAGATTTTGTGACGATTTAAAATATTAATTTTACGTATTGGATTCTTGCCGAAAAATCTTTACGATGAATACAAGACTAAAAACATTTTCTGTGAAAATCAAAACTGGATATTTGGTTTTTTTAATCATTTTGGCACCCAAATTTTGCGAGTGACCCTCGCAAATTTGGGGCGCCAAAATGAATTTTTTGGCAATTTTTCTAAAAATTTGCGAGTGATTTGCGAGTGTCACTTGCAAATCACTCGCAAAATTTGGGCGCCAAAATGAATTTTTTAGCGGTTTTCCTAAAAATTTACGAGTGTTTTGCGAATACAACCATTTTAATCGCAAATCACTCGCAAATTGTTGCGTTTTCCCCAGAATTTGCGAGAGAATTACGAGGGATACTCGCAATTCCCTCGCAAATTCTGGAGAAAACGCAACAATGTGCGACCGATTTGCTACCGATTTGCGACCGCATAAAAACATATATATACCCCCCCCCCAACTTCTCTCATTTCACACACAACTCACAATCTCACCAAAAAAAACTCTCTCAACTTTCTCTACAACCTCTCCAACCAAAAAAGGTTAGATTTCTATCTTCTTTTTTTATATATATTTTACTTAGTTAGTATTTAGTTAGGTTATTAAATAAGATGCCTAAGGAATTTAGTTAGGTTAGGAAAATGAATATTATATACAAAATTGCATATTTTATTTTTAACAATGTAAAGAAAATGCTTATTTGTTAAAATCATATCAAATTTAATAAATAATTTTTCAAAATTATTAAAAATTGTTAAAGTTCATTAAGATTATTAAAAAAATATTAAGAATTATTAAAATTAATACAAATTATTTAAAATCATTAAAATTAATATAAATTAATAAAAATTGTTAAAAATCATTAAAATTAAAAGTTATTAAAATTATTTTAAAAATTATTCAAATTATTTAAAATTATCAAAAAATAGTAAAAAAAATCATTAAATTTTATTATTAACTTTAAAATAAATTGTTAACTATGATGTTTAGTTATATGTCGACAACGGATCCTGGATTCGCTGCATGGTTTCAGCAGCAGCAGCAGCAGCAGCAGCATCGGCAGCAGCAACAGCAGCAGGAGGAGCAGGGGCAGCAGGACCATCAGTAAGAGCAGCCGCAGAATCAATATTAGATTTATGTTTTATTTTAATTTGGTTTTGTAAATGTTTAAAAATATTTAGGATGTTTTTTTAATTTCTTTTTAATTTATAAAATATTTTCAATTTAAATAATATAT
>OVAN01003559.1:0-20617 GCA_900406275.1 Anastatica hierochuntica
CTATATTTGCGACTACTGATACGGTCGCAATAAACAGTCGCAAAAAGACAGATTTTTTGTAGTGTGAAGAGCAACTTATAGTGTAAAAACTGATCTCACATTTTCATCTAAAAAGCATCTTTTATCATATTTTGGATATGTTCGGTTTTAAGAAATTGAACCAAATATTATTTTTTATTTTGGATTAAAAAGATGGTTTGAACCGAGTTAAAACTTAAGACTTTTGTATTGTTTGGTTTTGATTTTCTTCGATAATTTAGGTTAAAACCAACCGTTCAATGTTTCAATTCTCAATCGGTTTTCAATTGAATTTTGAAAACTGACCCTCCAAACGACCTGAACCGGAAAACGACCTCCTCTCCACCATCAAAAACCTAAACCCGAGAGATAAATAACTGATCCAAATCAAAAATACGAATTTTCAACTCTAAATTTGAATTTAAAACATGAATTATGAGTTCTACTTTTATATTACAATAATCATATTAAAAGGCACTGATATTGTATTAATTTAAATTTTTGTTTAAAATCTAATTTTAGACGTATAGCATATATAGCTTATCATTTTATAAAAAAAACAATATAGATATCACTGACCACAAAAAATATTATAGATATTTAACTTTCTAAAAAACTTTTATAATCTCGCGCTTGGCACGGATCAAAATCTAGTATGTATATAAAGAGAGAGATATTAAAATTTTCTTACAACCTAAACATGTATAGGGAAATTGTAATGAATAAACAAAAAAATTATTAATTAAATTTCATATCTACCAAAAAGTCAAATTACATCATTTACCCCTAATTTGTTTTTGTACACAAATGGAGACATTTTTGTAAAACCCTCCAATATTTTTTTTTACTCTCACAAACTTAATTAATCATGTTTCTATGTTTATTGCCCTAATTCACTATATGAATATAATGAATACTTTTACAATAATTTAAAAGAGTAACTTGATTCTGTATCAAATAAAAAAATTGAAAATTTAAGTAAATCTCAATGACCTTTTATTAATTACTTGATAAGTACTCGCGTGATATTTAGTATGTAAAATAATAACATGCATAATTATAGTTCGTACATTTAGAGTAAAATCCTTTTAAAATTACCCGCGGGCTCATGTAAATAAATTGTAGATTAAAATCTACGTTTAGTTTTTATTTATTGTATTTTTTATCACAAATAAAATATTCTTAGATTGACTTAAATCACCGCAAAATTATGAATAACAATATTTTTGAATGAAGGAAATGCCCCTAAATAAATTATATATTTCATATTACATAAAAATGAATTGAATAAAGATCATGGATGTAAAAAATTAAATCGATGTACAAAAATTAAAACTTAAAATCAACTTTCTTTTATTTTATAACTTTTCTTTTATGATTATACTGTTTCCTTTGGTGAAAAAAAAGGTGAAAAAAAAATATTGTTTCCTTTTATTTAATTTGTTAATATTCTTTTTAGTGATTTTGTTTCTTTTGAAAAGTAAATTACCAATAATAGGAAAGTTTATATAAATTTCTATTTCTAAATTAAACAGTGACACATGTTTAAATCTGGTGATTTACAATTTGCCTACGTGTCGCGTTCACGTTGAACGCGTTCAGCTTTATATAATAAGATTTCGATGATAAGTTATTCATTTTTCATCGGATAATATAGTTCATTTCTTCCCTTTAGAATTGGGTTAACATATAATTTTTTTCTCTCCCGTTTCATGTTTCCTGTAACTTTTTATCTTGTTTTCGTTGGATGAACTAGTAATCATTATGCTTTGTATAGAATAAGAAAGTTATCATTTACGCATTCTAGCAAAATTGTAATTAAATTATATAGCAAATTGGCAATAGAGCAGCTGTCTTTGATTTTTCAACCGGTCAAATCATGAGAAACATGTAGATGACGGCAAGAAAATGCCAAGTCAACACGCGAACATATATTTTATTTGTTCTTACTAAAATAATTTCCCGGAAAATAAACCTTTACATTATTTGATAATTTTTCTCATATAAGACCTAATTAAAGTCAATTATCTATATACAATTATTACAAAGTAGTGCATTTAAAAAAACTGACTTAAATATTACAAGTATTGGAACCTTAATTTTTTCTATATGTTTTTTCTTGGATTTTCGATCTTATTTTTGATAAATTCAGATTCTCAATCTTAGATGAAAATATACTATTTGCAGTTTTATTTTTGAAAACAACACGTCACTAGAAAAATGCTTGATGTTTTCATATAACTAAACATTGTTTTATCTTGTGTTATCCAAGGTTCTAGAACTCGCTAGGCGTTAGTCGAGCGGCGAAGTTGGGCCTAGCGCCTAGCTAGAAAATCATAGATTAAAGGAGATTAATTGGGGACTAGTTTTTTGATTAGATGATATTTTAATTTAATTTTTTATAAATATATAATAAGCTTATAATTTTGACTTTTAAATTTTTTTTTGATTTGTTTTTAGTCTAAAAATAACTAATTTATATAATTTTAGTGATTAATTATAATATATTTTTATTTAATTTTACGGGTCAGTTTTAGTTAAAAATCTAATTTCATAAGTTAATTAGTGTAATATTTTAAAAAATCGGATTGCGGAGGAAACTAACCGGACGACCACCGTCTAGATGATATGCAGAGGAGTAATTGGTCTAGGCGGGTAATTTTAGAACAAAAGTGTTATCTATGTGAACAACATTTTTTATGTCACGTCATTGCTATATCCAAAAATTATTTTGCCACTTAGTTTCAGTTTGGTGGATTTTAACTTGTACTTTTGAGTAATAGAGGATAAAATTTTAAAACAAATCTTATTTGAAGATTTTTTATGGCAGAAATGCCTAGTTAAAAATAGAAATTTTAAGAAAGAAATGTTTATTAAAAAGAAATAATAATGTTGTACAAAATATTCTAAGAGAAAAGACAAATAAGAACAAAAAAGATGATCATATTTACGTTCTTCTGACTGTATGTATACTATACAATTCGTATATTCCTTGTTTATTGTCTTTAGCTGAGATCAGAGCAGGACCATAGGCTGAAGAAAGAGTAAACTTTGATGACTACTTGATTAGTTATGGATAATTATCTCTGATAAAATAAGAATATCTCTTTGATTGGACATAAGATTTATTGAAATCCGAATCACGATAACTATATTATTATATGGGTTGTATCAGTTCATTATGATGTTGCTTTTGGTTAAGGAAAAGGTCATGCAAATATTGTCTATTACAGTATTATATTTTCGGCTTGCACTTGTGAAATGTAACTTATTGAGTCTTTCTTTGTACACAAAATCATACAAATACATGCAAAATATGCATAGGCCAACAAAAGATGCCTTAAATTCCATAAAGTGGATATGCATATCATGCATGAGATTATTGATCGCTCTTTTAAAATTAATCTCTAACAGATCAGACATGTTACAGTTAATATATCTATATATATATATATATATATATGCAATTTAATGTGATTGGCTAATTAATAGCCTAATATTTAACACAAAAATATATACTATCGTAAAAGCCATGTTTATACGTTAATAGCACAAAAACCAAGATTCAAAAGGGTACATGTGATGAATAAGATAACATCATTAAATATTTGATTTCAACAAATGAAATTTAATTGTAAAATTTGTTTTATTATAATATCCTGTTAATGAGAATTCGTTAGACAACTTGCCTGAGCTTCAGAGATGAGACGCTAGTTAACTTTTTGTGAATGTTAATGGAAAAGATTTTGAAAAAGAAAGATATAAACTTTAGATCTAATCTGATCCAAAGGAAACTTTAGATCTAATATAACAAATCTATAAACAAAAAGTAAAGTTTGATGATATATGTTTCCATTTCCTTGTTCATACGCACTACATCACCCAACGAACCTAATCAGTTTCCAATCATTTAAATATATTGTAAAAAAAGGGTTTGAACAAATGTGAATAAAGACAAAAGAAAAACAAAACGAGTTGTATAGTGTTAGTACCTAACCCATCTTAAATCAACGCATTAAAATTATAAATAAAAGGGTGTGATCATATGTTACCATCGCCTTATAGACAAATTGTTATATATATAAAACAATAACAAAATGGGGGTCCTCTCTTAAATGATAAGGATATAAATTATTATTATTGTTAATATACAAAACAAGTAGTGATTAAATTTAACATATGCTCGCACGTCCTCGTTCATACACAGCCCTTGTTCTTCTCCACCTTCTCTCCATTCTCTCTTTTCTCTCTCTACTTCAACTCCTATTTCTCATTCTACAACTCATATATTTTCAAACAGGATCAAGAACAACAAAAGTAACCGATCTTGATCAATATATCATCTATTACCCTTCTTTTTTTCTCGCTTAACTCTTGTAAATATAGTCTATAGTATATTATAAACATGAAACGAGGTCTAGAGATGGTGGCGAGATGCCACAATGATCATGAAAGCAGTCAAGAAACCGGATCTGAATCACCAAATTCATCAGCTGCCATCTCTTCTCATTCACCTAAACGAAGGTATATATACATATTCGAATTATATATATATTTGCATTAAAACTTTACTATAACTAAAGTACATTTCATTATATTGTTATATTTTTTAACAAAAGGAGATCTATAGAGAAGAGAGTAGTGAACGTACCGATGAAAGTACTAGAAGGATCTCATCGGCACAAAGGAGACACAACACCACCTTCAGATTCATGGTCTTGGCGTAAGTATGGACAAAAGCCCATTAAGGGATCTCCTTACCCTAGAGGTTATTACCGTTGTAGTAGCACCAAAGGTTGTCCCGCCAGGAAGCAAGTCGAGAGAAGCAGAGATGATCCTACGATGATTCTTGTCACCTATACTTGTGAGCATAACCATCCTTGGCCTCTCGCTTCTTCTTCAAGAAACGGGACTAAACCCAAACCCGAACCTGAACTTGAACCTGAACCTGAAACCGAGGTTGATCCAGAGGTGGAGCCGGAGGAGGATGAAAATAATAAGTTTATGGATCTTGGGAGAGGGATTGTAACGCAGCCGTCTTGTGTCGACGAGTTCGCGTGGTTTAGTGAGATGGAGACAACGTCTTCGACGATTCTTGAGAGTCCGATATTCTCGTCGGAGAAAAAGACACCTGTTTCGGCGGAGCCTGCGGCGGCGACGGGGGATGACGTGGGGGGGTTTTTTCCGATGAGAGAGGAGGATGAGTCATTGTTCGCCGATCTCGGCGAGTTGCCGGAGTGTTCGGTGGTGTTTCGTCACCAAAGTAGCGTAGTGGGGTCACAAGTCGAGATCTTTTGACACGTGGTGGTATTTTATTGGATATTGTTGTTGTCGCTCACATGGGAAGCGTTTGTATGCACCGCGTTTTTATTTTACTTCTCAACAGTAATTAATAAGACTCTTTTACTTTATTTTATTTATATTTAAAAGGTAAGATTTCTATTTATAATCATTTTTATAAAATTTACGGCTCTACTCTTTCAGAATTCGTGTTTTGTCTCTTTTTTTTTTGTTTATTTAGATTTAACGTTTTGAGATGAATGCAATGTAGTTATATGAATACCAATGACGGTCGTTTTTTTTTTTAACGACTATTACTTTATTAAATCGTAAATGGGAATGACAACGTTTCAAAGATATACATTGGAGGAATGCTAAAAGTTTGAAAAGGAATTCTGGTTCACAATACATCTTTAGCTAATCTATTTGCAGACTCGTTACGCTCTCTGTTAACGTAGTCAATCGAACACTCCGGTAATTTTGTTATCCACGCTCGTATGTCCTGAAGAATATTAGCAATCTTCACTCTATTCTTGACCTCATTGATAAGTAGTACTAACTCCAGACAGTCATTTTCAAACCAGATATTTCTCCAGTCGTAGGCCCACATTAATTGGATGACCTGGAGGAAACCCAAAGCTTCAGCCTGTAAGGAAGAGGAGACCTTCTGAATAGTTACCTGACCAGCGCGGATGAAGCGCCCATTGTGATCTCTTACTATCCACCCAAGTCCTGCCTGATCGTCACCCTGACGGTATGCACTATCAAAGTTGCATTTGAACCAATTGGTCGGAGGAGGTTCCCACTGAGGAGACCTTAAAGATTTGGGCAGCAATACTCTCCTTTGCTCATCTAAAATTCTACTCCATTCCACAGCGGAAGTTTGCGCCCTAATCGCATTTACAGAAGGATCAACTACTCTGCTAGTAAAGATAAATTCATTTCGAGCCTTCCAGATGATCCACATTGTCCAGAATGGGACAAACCGGATCTCGACCGGGATCTGATTATTCTCTCCAAACTGCAGGATTCTTCCTATATTATCTTCTATATCAGATAACGAAACATACAAAGACGGAATTTGCGAACACCTCCAGACTGCTTGCGCATACTGACATTGGAAGAGGACATGATTAATGGTTTCTGGTTCAATCGCACAGCGCGGACATATTGTGTCCACTTCAATGTTTCTTGTAGAGAGACGCTCGTATGTTGGTAAGGCTTTAGATAAAATTCGCCACACAAAGTGCTGCAGCTTCGGAATTAACCTCATCTTCCAGAGACGCCGTTTTAAAGCTAGAGAGCCTTCGGGTGGTTCGATAGGCTCATGTAATGGGTCCTCATGTGTTGCAAACCAGTATCCCGAGCGAACAGAATATTGCCCATCCTTCGAATATGGCCACTCATAAGTATCTTCTATCGCCGTTTTAGAGAGGTAGATTGTAGATGCTAGTTTTGCATCTTGGGCAGATAAGTGTTGCCAAAGGAGATTATAGTCCCATTCCCTCGTATGAGGGTGTCACAACTCCTTCACCCTGCGTAAATTACTTCCTGCATTAAATTGTGTTGGTCATGGAGGTAGAGCTCGTATCCATGGGTCGTTTCATATATCCGTGTGATGACCGTCTCCGAAACGAATACGAAGACCTTTTTTTAGTAACTCCTTGCCCTCCTGAACCGATCACCATCCATATGATGAGTTTTTTTGGACTTTCCGCTCGGAGGAATAAAGAATGATGAAAGTATCTTGCTCGGACGGTCGTTTGTATTTGTATTGAATAGTATACATTCGATTTCATTTGTGATCCTTTTTACATTGGTTGGTCAAAAGTAGAATGTTAAGAAAAGTTCGTTTTATCTTCTTTTTTTTTCACCTAGAAAAGTTCGTTTTATCATGATGAACTTTTATTGTATTTTTGTTTCTCTCTTCGAAGTAAATTACACAGACTGTAGTTGTAGTGGTAGAAATGACACACCAAAATTATTTTTAAAAATGGAAGTTTCCGTTTTACAGATTTTTTCTGTTGTAAGAAAAGCTTCGGTACTTTTACACACTTTTATTTAATTATTTGCTTGAGGTTTTGTACTAGTATCAAATGCTACTTTTACTTTAAATCAAAGACTAATTGATTTAATATTTAAGATATCATAGAGTAAACAATTATATTTTTTTGGAACTTCAACTGCTAATTATATTTTCTTTTTTCATAAATAACTCAAGAATTGGTGGTACATGCTTACGTACAATACATGAATATAAAAATCTTACGTGATGAATTATTACACAAATAAAGAACTGAATTAATTAGTTGTGATATGATTCACGTTACTAGGCCTGCCAAACTCTCTGTAATTACTATTATTAAATTTTGAGAGCATTCTTTAATTATACCATGTTCTGACTTTTAGAGCTTTTTAATTTTTAAATATAGCGGCAGTCCAACCTATCTACATAATTATATACGAACACAGAGTCTATTAATTACAATAGACTGTGATGTTTTTCCATATTTAAGCAATCTAAGTTATAATACTTTAGTTTATCTTTACCATATATATATATGGTAAACTTTACTGAAAAAGAGTAACTCAAAAGATTCAAAACAATATATTTTTCCATCTAGTAGAATATAATAAAACCATAAAAAATACACAAAGTAGGATTCTAAGCCGGTAAAAGACACACCCTTTCCGGAGTCAAAAGTCGACGAATCTAGAATTATAATCCCCAAAGCCAAACATCCAAGATAAAACATTGATAGAAAGTACAAAAGACAATGAATCTATTAATGAACAAACAAAAACAAATAGAATAAAACCGGATTTAGAGACAAGCGGATTCGATTGGAAGAGTGGTGGAGCTGAGTATGACAAGCCGAATTATTCGGGAAGGATTCTCGAACGAAACTCATTATATTTCTCTTCTTCTTATAGAGCCACGAGAAACCCGACGATAGCCAACTAGGCGGAGGATGATAGTACCACTAATAGTACCAATGAACTTTACACCGACCACCGGCAAAAACTCTACACACTGTCTTACGGAGAAACCGAAGCTCCTAGCTAGTAAACCGATCACACTTCTCGCACTAACCGTTTAACCTTTAACTAGTTACCGAATAACAGCCAAATCGAAATCACAACTTCACAAATGGAGTCCAACTTATATAACATAATTATATACGAAAATGCAGTTTATAGGGAGATAAATTTGAGTAATGTGTCTATTAACTACAATAGACCGTGATGTTTGTCCATATTTAAGAAATCTAAACTTGACAAAAAGTAGTTAATCAAAAGATTTAAAATAAAACTAGAGTTTTGATCCGCGCAATCGCGTAGGTTTTTTAATAATTTTATATATTATTAATCATGTTTAGATTTTTCGAGTATCGGGTTTATAATTTTCGGTTATTTTGAGTTTCGGATTCGGGTTAAGGTTCAAAACTTTTAGAATTTTCGGTTACATCGAATTCTGGGTTCGGTTTAGATTTGAGATTTTTGAACTTTCAGATTTTCTCGGATACTAGCATGGGTTTAGTTCGGATAATATACAATTCTCGAAATACCGTGAAATTAAACCCGTTAAAGTATTTTAAAAAACATCAGATGACTAAACTTAAATTTTTATAGTTTTATATCAATTATTTATAAATTTTTATAGATTTTTCTAAATTTTATCACTTTATAAGTTTTTTTTGAATTTTTGTAACATATTTTATTTAGAAAATAATAATATTGTAATATAATTATTTTAAAAGTTATGGATTTATTTTAAATTTGAAAACAAACTATATTTAAATTTGCTTAAAATTGATGATTTTAAATTGTGCTAGTTTGCAATTTTGTGTGAAAAGGATATTAGAATATTCTAATATGTTTGTTAGAATATGTAAATGAGTAATTAGAGTTATTTTAATTTATTAAATAAATTTAATAAAAAATTAAAATTTGTTTATTTTGAAAAATCACATATGAAAAGGTCTATGTCTTCCCTTTTAATAAGATAAATCATCTAAATGACTTTTATTTTTCTTTTTTTCTTAGTGTTTTTTAATTTTTTTTATGATGAAAATTTTCTTTAGTTTTTATTGTGTTTGTATCAATTAATTTATTTTAGAAAATGAGTATGCGTTGGTTTAGTTAACAGGGCCAGCCGTAGACCCACCTAACCTATTGAAATATGGGCTGACTGCCCTTAAAAATTATGAATCTATTAATTCTAAGCTCCAAACCAAATTTTTGTTGCAGAAACAAGTCAATTTTCTGAAATTTTAATATTTGGTCTTTGATATTTTTTTTTTTGTCTCCAATCGATTGCATTCATTGCATAAGGTCCAGTGGACTAATTTACATAAGATCCTGGATTAAATGAAAAAGAGGTCAAACGAAAAAATAATTAACAAACTAAATGACATCCTTTGGGAGACAATCTTATCTTCTTTAACAAAATATCATTTAGCACACGTGTCGTCAATCCTCCTTCCTCCTGCTACGTCCTTTTCAAGCTACTCTCTGCAACGATGAAGAAGCTTCTGATCGCCGCCACAGGGCTCCTTCACGCAGATCTTTCGAGTGTTGCCCACCAAAGGTTCATGGACTCTTCGAAATCATTCTAACACCTATTTAATCCCTTTGCAAGGGGGTTTTGCCCCTAAATCCTGACAAGTAGAAACTGAATTTTAAACTGACAACATGTCGAAAGACGACCATTGACTAAGAAAAAGTTGATGGTAAACAGTAAGAAAATTAGCAAAAGAAAAATCTAGGAAAAGAAGATTTTTTTTTTAACTCAAATCGGAATAGGAAACTCATAATCCCAGACAAAATCAATTTGAGAGATTCGATAAAACATAAAAGAAAGAAAGATCGCCGAACATAGCTGAAAAGTAAAACTGATAAACGGTAAGTGAAACCCGAACCACGTCGGAAAGACATATATACACCAAAAAACAAAAAATTCAGATCGGTAATACACCGACCGAATCTGATATGTCTTGATATTTGGTCTTTGATTTTAAATCTATTTAAAATCCAAAAATAATATTTTTTTTCTGACTTTAGCCGTCAGGACCGACCATGTTGATTAGTCTTCTATGCTTGCAGACAAAAAAAGTCTTCGTTACTTGACTGTATTTAATATTGTGGTGTAATAGAAGAAGAGATTGAACATAAATACTCACAATCACTCGAGAAAGAAGAAGATCTAGATCGAGAGAGAAAATGATTAGGAAATCTGAAACTTGTTTCTGTTAAATGTATAATAAAATTGTACACAATGTTTATATTGACTTAGAATCTATCCGGTACAAACCGATTTTTCCTAAACCACAATCAAATGTGTAAACCACATTATAATATCTAATACTCCCCCTTAAGATGAAAGCGACTTTCATCTTGGACTTGAAAAAACTTTTAGTGATCTTGATTCTTGAATATATACTGTATGGAAACTTCTGGTGGTCTTGAACTTTCACCATCCCCTTTTACCTTTAGCAAGCTAATGACAAAGTCAAGAACATTTCCATATCGTAAAGAGCTTCTCCTTCTCAGGATTCCAACAGAATGAACCCACCTTTGTTGCCATAGTAGCAGCTACTGTGCTCCAAAGAAAAATGACAAATATGTGCCAACAATACTACTGCAATATTGCAGGTGTGGTTGTAGCAGATTTTTTGTCAACAACAATTCAAGTGTTGCATGCAACGCAAACATAATATCAATGTGAACCTCTTTTCCACAACATCCAATAATATAAGATGAAATATTTTTCTAGCAAACACGCTAGCAACCTCATGAATCAAAGTAGCCAACCTTGGCCAAAACTCCACTGTCTTGAGGCACAACTCTGTAAACCAAATATGACATGAAGAACCAATCATTTGAAGTTAAAGCTATTCCCCTTTGACAAGCATGAAAGCATCAGAACATCCATACAAACAATGAATGGATACTTTCGTTTCGTTTATCTCATATGTGCTGAAACATGCGAGTGAAATTGTTTTAAAACCAAAATCATTGGAGACCTTCGCTTCATTAATCTCATATATGCTTCAACAAAAGAGAGAAATTGCATGAATCTCTCCACTACAAATCTTATTAACACCTCAAAATAGTAAGCTTCTTGCTTGACATAGAGGCTTAAGTGTTGAACCATCGTAGCATCTTTAATCGGATAAAAAAACAGTCAATGAATTAACATCAGGAAGAGCCATCACTCGGAATCTCCCATATTTCATTAACATTTTCACACAAACTAACAACTTCAATTTCAGAAAGGCATGACAATAATCATCACATAGGTCTAAGCAACATATAACAACAACAAACTTAAGATTCTCCTTCTGTCTATGAGCATATCTACTTCTGAAGCATCTCCAAAAATCACAACATCAACTATTTTCAATGTTCCAAACCATCTATGGCTAATTTCACCGTCATGATCTATGGTCTGGTTCCAAATAGGAATAAAAAATGAAGTAATTCAAACCTAAGAAACTTTGAAATTTAGCTTCGATATGCTCCAAATCATGGGGTAATGAGTTCAAAAACCAACATCGAAGACTTCAAAGTGCGTCTTTGGTGGTCTTGTAAGAGATTTGTAGAAGATTCGAATAATAGAAACATAAGCTCTAGAAACTTCTTGGTTTGAAGTCATCTTGAACTCATATGTAGAAGATCCAGCTTGATTTATCATCACGAAGACCTCAACATCAGGTTTATGAACTCAACTCCTTTGATTCGTTAGATTCCTCCTTTGCTTCACCATAGAAGAACAAGATCGAAACTCTGTTGGTGGATTTGACCAAAGACGAAGCTCGCTATGGCGAATCGTATGCTTCTGATGCAAATCTAACCATGTAATTGTTTCTATTCAATCAATCGAAGAAGAATCTGATCCAATCAGTGAAATCAGGTGGAAACGACACAATTGACAACGAAATTCAGAAGAAATCAAGCTCAAATCGAGCGGAAAAGACGAAAAACAAGATGAAAATGAAGATCGACGAGATTCAATGGAGAAATGCCGAAGAAATCAAATCAAAACGAAAGCTGAAGAACATAGAAAGAATCCATCAACTGTGTTTTGATCTTAGTTGCTCTGATACCAGATTAGAAGAAGAGACTGAACAGAAACACTCACTATCACTCGAAGAAGAAGAAGATCGAGATCGAGAAAGAAAATAATTTAGAAATTTGAAACTTGTTTCTATTAAACATACAATAAGATTGTACAGAATGTTTATATTGACTTAGAATATATCCAGTACAAACCGGTTCTTCTTAAACCAAAATCAAATGTGTAAACCACATGATAATATCTAATATGGTGAATTATATAAAAGATCTATATCTATCTATATCTATCTATATCTATATATTATATATATGATAAGTCATTTGATTACGTGGTGAGCTCACATAATTTGTTGGTGACGTGGCGGAATTCTGGAGCTCGCCATTTACTTTTCAAAAAATGCGGAAACTCCCTTTTTCGCTTACGTGTCGTTATGCTATTCGCTTCCGCCTCATTTTTGATCTAGAAAATATTCTCCCCCGCATTTTTTGCCGAATTACCCTACGTGAAAATCATGTTTTTCTTTATTAAAAAAGGTCTTTGGGCTCGTTATATTTTCGCGTGGTTTGTTTAGTTAGTTTGGTTGTTTTGGGAATTTATGCTAATCAATTATCTCTAAAATATTCTTATAAATCTATTGTTGATCTAATCGACCTAGGTTTTACTATCCCTATGTATAACGTTTTTGTTTGTTTGTTGATTTAGACTTTTGCTTCTTAGGTGGTTGCCGATTTTTTTCTATGATTCATACGTTGTTTTACTCGATTAACGAGTGTTTATTGATTTATCTTTGTTTGGTCATATATATTCTCGTGTTGTTTATATTAAAGGGTGTTGTTTGTTGATATTTTTTTGGGTTGACGATGTATTCCCCCCCCCCCCCCCCCCNNTACGAAAGTTCGAAACCCAGATCTACACAAATCGCTAAAACACGCGTTTTAACTTCTAAACGGATAGCAATCGCGTTTGGGGTCACTAAACCGTCATTGACCGATTTAACTCATAAAAAAAAAACCCAACTCATTATAAACACTTAATGACAAAAAAAAACAAAATCCCCAAATTGTTTTCCTTAGAATCCTAAAAATCTCTTCTCCCTTAAAATCGCTATCGAAGAAGAAGCATTGAGTTGGTGACAATGGCGATGAAGATGAGTGATGGATCCGCAGGCTCGAGTGGGATATCCACTGGTAATTCACGGAGAGGATCTCGTGGCTGGGTTAAGGGTGTGCCCACAAGTTGTTGGTGTGGACATGTCATTATCGAGAATATCTCTCGTTCTGATGCAAATCCCTACCGACGATACTACCGTTGCGCTTTTGCTGCAACAAAAAAAGTAATCTCCGTTTGATTATTTTGTTGATAATTATGAGATTTTGCTTTGGTTAATTTGTATGTTTGCAGCTTAAGAATGATGACCACATTTTCAAATGGGTCGATGAGGTTGTACATGATGAGATGGAGATAATGACTTCCAAAATTGAGAGACTTGAGGAAGAGGTGAAAGAGAACAAGAAAATTGAGATTGAGAAGTTCTTGGAGATGATGGAAGTGAGATTAGAGACTCAAATTTTAGAGAAGATGGAAAAAATGATAGAGGAAGTCAAATGTGATATGAAGATGAAGATGATTCACGTTGTTGTTGCTTGTATAATCGTGGTTGGTTGCATCAAAATATTTGGTTGAATCTCTCCTTGAATGTTTACCTGTACCTTTTGTCTTTTGAAGACTCTTTCATGTGTTAAGTGAATTGAGAAATGGTATTTGTCTCTTTTGTAGTGACTGTCATGTGTTAAGTGAATGAGTAGTGGTACTTGTGTAGTTTTCAATGACTTTAATTCCAAAATAACATCCAAATATCATACAACCAAAAGACTAAGAAGGTAAAAAAGATCATCTGAAATCCGCAAGAAAGAGAAAGTCATTGATTCGAAACCTAAATTCATCTAAGAAGGTAAAAAAGATCATATAACCGAGACCTTAATTCATCTAAGAAGGTAAAAAAGATCATATAACCCTTCCTATAATGACTCAAAAAAGGTGACTTTGAGTTTGACTCATGTTGCACTCACTCTGACTTCCATTCTCCTTATCATTCTGAAAAAATGCAAGTAAGAATGGATCATATCAATAAGAAGATAAACTATTACGCATATCACTAACAGAATCTAACCTTCTTTGGCTTATGAAATCGAACATTATGCCCCGCTTTTCCACATATTCCACAATGCATTACCCGTTTTAATTCTTTGGCTTTAGGCTTGGTAGGAGACTCATTCTTACCCTTCTTTCTTTTATCCTTCTTCTTCTTCTTCTTCCTTCCTGTTTGTGGTGGCTCGGGAGGTTCTCTCATCGAAGGACATAATCCACGTGGCCAATAACGGAATCCTCTGATAGGCTGTAAAGAAGAAGCATAAGTTTTTCTCCAAAGAGATGTCAAAAACCAGTGACTAACGTAGTCATCAGCACAGAGCTTCTTATGGATGATAACACCATAACCATGCTCACAAGGGTTCCCGGTTATTTCCCACTTTCTGCAGGAACAAGTCCTCCTCTCCATGTTGACCCTATGTGCACAGCTATGAAGAACAACCTCAAACAGCCCATTAGTGCTTCTATACACCTTACAAGCAGCACCTTCTTCATGTTCCTTTGCAAGAAACTCAGCCACATATGAAGTACATTTTCCAGTGTGATTTTCAGCTATATCAGATCTTTTGGAGATACGTTCCATTGCTTGTCTTCGGATACTTTCCAACATAGGCACCAAATGTTTCTCCCTTGCTTTGACTATGGTGCTGTTGAATGACTCGGTGGAATTGTTCTCCACATCCTCACAGTAGTTTCCTTGCTTGTAAAAAGCTCTAGACCAAGTCTTCGGGTTTGTCTTCATCACATCAGCATATACACTCGAGTCGTAGCACCTACTCCTATCCAAATTTTCTTCAAATTGTACCTCATTGTAACTCCATGCTAATCTCCAAACAAGTGGCTTCAACTCTGCTTTCTTTCCATGCTTAGCCTTCAAGTTGCCATATATGTGTCTAACACACATCCTATGTTCATTTTTTGGTATCTCAAGTTGGACAGCCCTTATGAGTCCCTGAAAAATCATAAACATTCAATCAAAACACAGCCAATTACTTGATAAAAATAATTCAAAACACAACCAATACTTGTACAAATCATAAACATACTCAGTGAATTACCTTCTATCTATCGGAGATAATGATATATCCTTCACCATCTTGTAGAAACAAGTCCTCCTTGATCTTGTTCACAAACCACTGCTAATTCTCGTTGTTTTCAATCTGCACCACAACCCATGCTATAGGATAAATAGCATTATTAGCATCTCTACCTAAAGCAACCAAAAGTTGTCCTTTCATTCTTCCCTTTAAATGGCAGCCATCAAAACCTATAAGAGGACAACAAGTCTCCTTCCATGTTGTTCTGAGGATGTTAAAGCAAACATAGAACTTATGGAAGACTTCCTCACCTTGGTCATTTTCGTAACTGTCAATTTTCACAGTTGAACCAGGGTTTGAATGAACTATCTCACTAACATAATCTCTAAGGTGTGCAAACTGCTCATCATACTCTTTCTCGATCCACTTCAAAGCTTTCAACCTAGCAGCTTGGCATTGTGGCCTTATGCCAGTTATCTTCCATCTCTCCTTAATGATTTCTTCTATCTTCATGGGGAGCATATACTCTGGTTCATCCCTTATCTTGTCCAAAAATAGTCTTGCAATAACAGGGACTTTGAGCATTTTACACTCCCTGTTAGGGATACATGTATGTAATTTCTTGAATACCTTCACCTGCCACTTGTTTGTCTTTCCACAAACAGAGCAATAATACGCCATTTACACCCGTCACGCATACCACATTCAAACCCAAGCTTCATTTTATCGTACCTATATTGTCTCACATTGTATCCTAACCTCAGAGCATAGTCCAATACAACTTCCTTAAACGCAATCCCATTGTAGAAGACTTGATTATCAGAAAATCTCCCATCACCTCTTCTTATGTGATTTCTGTCTCTCCCTTGAGGGATGTTTTCTGCCTCTCAATCGCTGTCAGTTTCAGGATAAATATCATGGCGAATTGAAAGCTCATTCATGAATTGAGCTATATCATCCTCGACCTCGAACTCAAACCTCTCAATTATATCTTCATCATCGGTTGCGTCACTGTCTTCAACTATTACATCGTTCTCATTATCAATGGGAGGTACGTAATCAGTGTCATCAGGATCACTGAAATCATCCATTATCCTATTTGCCCATTCTCTACTATCATACGGTGGGTTGTAATTCTCGTCGTCTCTGTAAATTTTTGAAACAACAGCATAAATTAGAACAAGAGAAGGATATAGACGTATTAGGTAAGAGAAACAAGTAAGGAAATTTCAAATCCCAAATCCCCAAAATCAGACTCGATCCCTAATGTTGCTTCCTTTCCATACCGAAATTGAACAAGAAAAATAATAGAAAGAGAATGACGAGAAAAGAAAATAGATTTGAGAGATACTCACGCCATTGTCACCAACTCAAATCTTCCTCTTCGATATACGATTTGAAAGAAGAGTTTTTTGCAAGAAGAGATTTTTAGGGTTCTAAGGAAAACAATTTGGGGATTTTGTTTTTTTTTTTGTCGTTAAGTGTTTATAATGAGTTGGGTTTTTTTTATGAGTTAAATCGGTCAATGACGGTTTAGTGACCCCAAACGCGATTACTACCCGTTTAGAAGTTAAAACGCGTGTTTTAGCGGTTTGTGTAGATCTGGGTTTCGAACTTTCGTGTTGGGGGTAAATAGATGTTTAACTTTTAAATTATGGTGCGTTAGATAGAGGCTCAAACTTTGTGTGGACTGGTTGAGATATGAAATTTACGGGGGAAAATACATCGTCAACCCTATTTTTTTTTATAGATTTACGTGTGTTGTCTGTTGATTTACGAGTGTTGTTTATTATATAGCAAATATTATTTAGGAAGAGCACAAGAATAAACAGTTGTGTCCATTGAGATTAATAGCTTTTAGCCGAAATGATTTTGAATCAATTTTCTTGTTTTGCATATGGTGGGAACACCAAAATACATGTACCCTAAACTTCTTGCAGATATACCTTTGTGGCTAAATCTGATATTTGATCTTAGGTTTATAATCTCTTTTTCAACTTATACTAACTTCTTGTTTCTTCAATTATATTGTTCTTAGTTTCTCAATAAGGTTTTTTTTTGCAGGTTGTTGTATGTTTGAAGTTGATGCACATCAACCTGCCTTCAAAGTTCCTGTAAGAAGAATTTCCCATTTTGACTTATTAAACATGAAATTCCTTACTGCTTCTGAAAATTGTGTTTCGTTTTTTTTTTGAAAAACATGACATGACATGACTCATCAATAGGATTAATCGCTCTTCGCTTTCTTCTCTCCCAGTCATGTATTCCTCTTCATTGTAAGTATATATATATACACACACACACACACATTAACATAAACAAATCTACTAAAGAAGCTTCAAATGTTAATGTTATGAAATTTCTAATACATTTTTGAAGAAAAAGACTAATCAAAAGGAAGTTGGTTTACGAAGGGTTACATACGTTGAATTGAAATGTGTTTTCGTTTTGTTTGTGATAACGTCCAGGGTTACAAGATTTGAGCAGAGGAATTGGTTTTGTTGCGTAGTCAAGTCATGAAGAAGCTTTAAGAGCTATAAATTTTATATCAAACTCTTATTTTTCTATATTTCTATGCATATTCTTCAATCATATTGAAATGCTCACTTGAGATGTGATTATGATGTTTATGTAGTTTAATGAAATGAACGGGAAGATGATAGAAAGATTTCCTTTTTACATGGCTTTTGCTCAACGCAAGAAGAGAGACAGACACATCTCCAGGTTTTTATAACTCTCTCTCGATTTTAAATTGTGAGATTTCACCTTATTATAAGTTTTTCTTTGCTTCTATTGACTATCTAAATCTGATTATAAGTTTGCTTTCTCTTTTATAGACATGCTCTGCTCTGAAGATGACAAAGTAGAAGACGTATATATTTCTTATTATTTAACAATTAATATATTCTTTTAATCCTTCTAAATTTCAAAATTTGAAGAGAATAAAGATGATGAAGATAGTGACTACGAGGATGATGATGGTGATGAAGAAGACAAGAAGAAAAAATGTACGAAAAAAAGAAGACAACTTCAATTTCCTCCCTCGGTAATAACTTTTTTCTTTGCGCTCTTTTCTTAAAAATGCTCTAACTAAATATTTATCATATCTTACCATTAATTTTATTTTTGAATTACATGTTTCAGACTATGATGTAGAAAACAATAGGTATTTTATATGGGGAACTATACGTTCTACCAATTTTGTTAGTATTTTTGTTGTTGTTGTGTTTACACTTTAGATATAGTTTGTAAGTGTTGTGTGGATGGTGATGATGACTCAAGCATATGATTCGTACATTCACTATCCAGCCCCAAGGTGGTTGCACTGTTGAGCAATTGAAGGACAAGCTCTTGGCCTCTCTTACACAGAAATTGCTATGTAAAAGGGTAATAGTATTGTTGAAGTTGTATTACTAGCCAACAAAAAAAAACTGTTAGTAAAAATGCAGAGCGAGAAGGCAAATCTGCGGATCTCGGAAAAAAAATTAAGAGAGAGGTGAGAGAAAACGCTCTCTCTATTTCTCTCTTCCCCTTAACCCTCGGCCTCGCTGTCTCCTTTTCAGTTCAAGCTCCGGTGGCCGGCGGCTTCTCTTAGGTCGTCGGTCGCAACCCCATGTCTTCTTCCGTTCGCAGCCTCTCCCCCCGAGTCTCCTTAACTTCATCTTCATTTCTTTGCTTAGCATCTCTAGATCTTCTTCGGTAGGGGCCGCACTGAAGGAAATAACCAAAAGCGGAAGGTGTCTTTAGCTTCTCTGGAGTGCTTCGAGATGAGGAGTGGTCGACATACCTCGGGTGGCTTCGATTTTGCGGTGGATCTAGGGATTGGCAGCGGCAAATCTGGGTCAGATCTGCCTGAGGGAGTTCGCTGGTGAGGTTGGCGTCTTCGCCTCTGCTTCTACCGGTAAATCTCTCTTCCCTGCCACCTTTCGTCTCCTCAGATCGAGGCTTTTAGAGCTTCCCTGGAATTTATGACGTGAAGCGGTGACGAGGCCACCGTGGGGACTTCTCCTTTCTATCAATCGATTTTTTTAGTTGGATTAGCAGCAAATCATGGTATTGTAACGGCTTTGCTTTGTTTGAAATCTCCTCTGACGTTTGCCCTCGGGACTCTCGGCCTTCGATTGGAGAATTAGACATCATAGCTATGTGTTCCACCTGCTGATGCGAGGTCTTTGAATTTGGCTCGTGCTTCAAATCGTCAATTCCAAGCTTTATCGGAGGAGAAGCTGTTGGAGAATCACCGGAAAGACCCAGTTGGTCGCCGCGTCACCCAAGGTTGCTCCGACACAGCTCGCTCCCTTGTTTAGTTACCGGGGAGTTGCTTCTTTGTGTAATTACCGAGAAGCTTTTTCTTGTTTAGTTACTGGAAAGAACCTCCGAAGGGTCGTTTTCGGTTTGCACGGTTGTTGGCTAGTTGGCCTCCTCATGGAGAAGGGCCCCTCCCTCTGTTTTGCATCACTGCCTCTCCGTGTCTGAATCTTTCTCGTAGCCATTTGTTTTGTTTTGCAGGTCCTAGCAAATCGACTTGTGGCCTACCCGCGCTTTCAGGAAATGACTTTCAATTGTGGCCTATTCAGCTTACCATTTCGTTTGATAGTATGCATATGTTGCTCGCTTGAGTTTTTAAGCGTCAACTGATTGTTTCAAGGGTTATTTTTAATTTTTTGGGAACTCTTTAAACCTTTTGCCATCAAGGTATGGTATATCCTAGATCCAAAACTTGTTTTGTATCTTCCTTCATTATCACTTAATGAATAAATTCACATTTTATCAAAAAAAATTGTTAGTAGGACAATGTAATCATACTTTTATGTGATGTTCAGATTTGTACTTATTTAATATTGGATTTATCTTTTACATATAAGACTAAGTTTACGTATAAGATAAAATTAACCTCTTGCTTCTTATCATAACAAGGCATCACAATCACATGGTGAAAGGAAAATGACCAATTATTATATGTAGTGTGATGCTTACTTTTTCGTTTGTCATGACAGAGAGATAGCTTGTGACCAATGAAGCTAGCCTAAGTTAAATGTCAAAGTTTCTACAA
>OVAN01003560.1:888-28635 GCA_900406275.1 Anastatica hierochuntica
TTCCACGAGAAGATATGCACGAATCGGGGATGAAAAAGGAAACGAGCCAAGCCCACGAAGACCTATATAAAGGGTGCGAAGGAGAAGGATGAGGAATAAAAAACACAATTTTCGTCACCAAAAACACTTAGAAAACTAGGGCTCTTACTTTGTTTCGTTAGCGAGTTGAGTCTCAACTAAGTTACGAGTCTACGCTGTAGTTCTAGGGATTCGTCGCCAACAGTTCTTGCGGCCACGGCTTAAACACCGGTTGCGTACGCTCAAACACGAATTCGAATAAGATCCCTTTTCCTTTCTTCGTTAACTGTGTCTTTCGATTATTGTTCTTCGTATTCGTGCATGTTTTGATCTATGATTTACTTTCATATTCATGTTATTTATCGTTTACGAATCTTGTTCATGTTAACTTATCCTCACGAATCTCATTACTTTATCGTTGTTATATGCATCTCGCTTCGTAATTTGTTTCGTATTGTTTTTACTTTCGTTGTTCATCTTGTTCATCTCAATTTCATCATAAGAATCTCGTTAACCTAAATATCGCAGATTGTTCGCGTATTCGTTTTACTCACGCTTTTTGTTTGATCTTACGTCGCAGCTTAGTTTCGTAACTTTAACTCTATTTCTCGTGTTGATCATCTGATCTCATCGCTTTTTGGCTACAGAGAATCCGTGAACCACGTAAACATTGACAGTGAAAATTTCGGTTCTCAAACTCTCCAAAAACAGGCTCCATTTTTGAAGTGAAGGAAATAATTGGTCACTTGTTAGAATCACTTTTTCATATTTGAGATGAGTGTTGTTAGAGAATATTTTAAAGTGAGTATTAAAATTTTTAGGCAAAGTCATAGTCATACATGATATGTATGGGTTCTTGGGGACCTCTCATCACTGTTCAAAACCATTAATAGTTTCATAGATAAAAATGTAAGATTTGCTAATTTGACTATTTATAGATCATTGAGATTTGATTAACGTTCTTTTTAGATGGTATGCATAAGTGGAGTTACATTTTATTGGTTTTAATGGTTTTCGACTTGCCAATACATTAAAATATTATTTGTTTGTTTATATATTATATTTCACATGGTGAACAAAAAACCACAATATATTTAATGTACATTGACAAAAAACCATAATATATTACATGTGATATTATCAAAAAAATATAAATCTAAATTCAAATAGCAACCCGCATATATGCGCGGATAATCACCTGATAAAAATAAAAAGTGCTGAGGGGTGTGAAGTTAGAAAGACCGAGAAAATTAAAGAAAAAATACACAAATCAAGTTCAGCTACTACAAGCGATAGCTACTAGAGGTAATGTAGATAAGCGAGAAGAAAAAATAAAAATCATCTTCTATGTTATTTTATAAAAGGAAAATTTGGGAGATGGAAAATTCACTCAACAAATAATGCTTTATTACAAATATCTTTGGACAAGTTTAATTTTTTTACCAAATAGTCCTGCTTTAGGATGATCGAATGGTATGATATAAGTTTTAGATGTTCTTTAGGTACATCAATTGCATTCAAGTCTATTTGACGAAAGGATCACAAATTTTACAAGTCCACGGATAAGTATAGTTTTGTTTTTGTTTTGAAGAAAATAAATCTAGAGTAAAATATTGATGTAGTGACATATTTTCTATTTTTTTTAACTATGTTCCAATATTTGAATCGAAATAAATGAATAAAATATATGTTATTTGTTAGGAAAATTGAGAAAAATAGGACACTCTCAAAGTAGATTTGTCCCTTTAGGATTTTGAGTCATATTTTTGTCACATTAGTATTTTATTTTTGTTAAATCCGATTTTGCCCCTAGAATTAATAAATTATGATTTAATTAAAATGTTTTTTATATTTATTTTTAAAAAAATAAGAAAAAGGAAACAAAAACGGGACAACGTTTTGCGTTTTAACAAGGTTTCTTCTTCTTCCTCTTTCGACAAAACCAGTGATACTTTTTCTGAGAAAAATTCGCATCTCTTGCTGGTTGAAATCACAGAACTTTCATGGAATCTCGAACTCTCATCATCATCCTATGGTTTCTCGAGAAACAGTTAAGAGATTTTGAATTCTTTGTTTGAATTCGCATCTCTGTTTGAATTCAAGAACTCGCATCTCTGTTAGTGATCTTCAAGAACTCGCATCTCTGTTTGAGAGTTCGAGTGATCTTCAAGAACTCGCATCTCGCATCTCTCAAAGAAAATAATCAATTTTCTCAGAATCAGGGAATATGGATGTGTACGACCTCGTCGTTCCTTATCAACAACGAAATTCCACTGATCACTGCAACTAGATATCCATTCACCCGATTTAACGTAGACTACAACTATGTTAAAAAGATGATGAAAAATCCAAACGAAGGAGACGAGAAATTGAGAAAAAAAATCTATATTTTTGATGCAAAAAAATGACATATCGTGTATTTTAGGTTTATTAAAGATATTCTTAGATTTAGGTATATTTAAGATAGACTTAGGAAACAAAATTATTACAACATGAAAATTTCCTTTCTTTCATTATTTAGGTCTAATACGTTTTCTAGATCGGGTAGAACAATGTATAGTGGATAGAAAAACTAATCTGCATAACGCGTCACATTTGGTTATAGCCAGAATATGTATTTCAGCGTTAGGTAGATCAAAGAGTAACCAGTAGAATATATATTCTAGTGTTTGGTAGACCAAAGACATATGACTAGAATACCATCAAACGTATTCTACCGAAATTAAAAATAGAAGAAACTTTTGTTTACGTTATATACCTAAGGTAGATCACTGTACAACACTTAGAATACAATTTTTAAACTAAGTAGATGGCCAGAATAAGTATTTTGTGCTTAGCTAGTATATTAAATAAAATATTATTTACCTATTTATTTTTTATGAAAAAAATACATAAGTAGTCTTACTTATGTTTTTAATAGTTTACATATTTTTACATTTTTTTAAAAATTTAAATTACTATTTTTCATTTTGTAGGGGTATGAGATGTCAAAAAAGCCAAAATTGCCAAAAATCCTATTTGGACAAATGCAAGTTGAAAGTGTCCCATTTTTCTAATTCTCCTTATTTGTTAAGTACGTTTAAACAAAAAAGGACTAAAATATAATTTTTTTCCAATTTAAAATCCAAATAAATCAAAACAAATCGATTAATTAGAATTATCAAATTTATCCAACAAGTTAATGTCATAAAACAAAAACAAGTAGTATTTTGTGCATGACTCGGATTATAATCTTGATTAAATTAAAAAAAAGTACATAGAATGTGAGAAATTGTCTCTAATGTCTCTATATGCGAATCACTAATCACAAAAGTTCCTCAAATAAAACATAATTTATAAATATTTTTTATAAATTCAAAAAACCTGGAGACTATGTAAAGTCTTGGCCAAGTTGTAGAAATTACGATTTATACCAGGATTTTATCCGCTCTACCCGAATTATCGGATCTAACCCGATTTCTATGTCACCCGATCAAAATTCAAATCGTTCATACCCCTAAATTTGATTTGAATTCAAAATCGCCACATTCTCTCAGAGACGATTTCTCTACTTCGAGAAACTAAGGGAATTAAACAAGGCTCTCATAGATTTCTCGAGAAACGTTGACAAATCCAAAAAAAGTGGTGGAAATAAGGAGGGCTTCAAAGAAGGAGAAGAAAGATACTGAGAAGGTCATCTTGAAGAAGGAGGTCAGAAAGAAGAAGACGAATCCGACGAAAGATGAGGAGAAGAAGGCCAAAAATTGTGAAGTCGGTGAAGATTGCTATTGCTTTGAAGATTGTCGAGCCGACAGAAAAGACAGAGGTGTCGAATCCGATCGATGTAACCGAGAGATCGAATAGGGATAAGTCAGCAGCGACTCCGATGAACGTGCTTGTGGAAGTTGCGGTGGCACATTTATTGGAGGACGACGATGTAGACAACGAAGGTGAGGAGGCTGCCTCGAGTGACGGCGGAGACGATGATGCAAATAAGGATGCAAACAAGGATAAAGACGAGGATAACGAAAATGTTATGAAAAATGAAGAGGAAGCAATAGCTGGTAAGGATGAAGACAAGGATGAAGGAAAGGATGCAAACAATGAAGAGGAAGTATCAGATGGTGGCGAAAGTGAATTTGAAGGAGAGGGGGAGGGTCTCAGTTTGCAATAGTTCCTAGTACCAATCAAGAGCCATTTGAGGTAACTAATTAGCTGTTGGTTTTTTATTTGTAGATTTTGATGCCATTTACATTGTGTCTTGGAAGGGGAAAATGGGTAGAACTATGCGTAATACTATAAAACTTGGAGATAATGGTGGTAAAACTTAAAAAACAATAGTGGGGAATTTCTTATAACTAATGTAGAATTGTATGTTACATAGGAAAACTATTTGGATTGTTGATGTATTACCAATATATTTGGGTATAATTGTATGGAACTTACAAGATTTTGAGGGAATCAAACCAGTCAGAATGTATTTCTTGCCAACGGACTACAACAAACAGATAAATTTGGGGACAAGGTGCTTCATATCAGAAGCTATTGACACGCTTTCAAACCCAAAACCAAGGCTCAGTCAGTCGAAGAGGAGGTGGTTTGAGGAGCATCCTCAATTAAAAAACTTGTTCATGAAAATAGACAATAACCACAAAGTCCAAGAAATGTGGATGTTGTTGCTGCAAACTGCCGAAATGTCGAAGCAAAAAGGAGTGTGGTTCATGGTCAATGGCGTTCACACCCGGTATGACTTGAGGGAACACGCATTGATATCAGGACTAGACTGCCACAACTATCCTCTTGACTACAAAGAGAAAGGTAGTACAGATTTCGTGAAGCGGCAATTTAAGGGAACGACAAGATTGGATTATGTGAAAGCAAAGCTGAAGGGAATGAGATCCCATAGAGACAAACTGAAGATTGCGGCTCTATACTTCTTAACAAATGTGGTTTGCGCGCAAACGAATAGTGTAGTTGGCGCAAAAAATATTTTGAATTTTTTCAAAGAGTCGTGGTTGATCTTGAGTTTTGCAAGACCTTTTTGTGGGGGGAGATACTCCTATGATTAATGGTCAAGAAGATCTCTCACACCATGAATCATTTTAAAGGGCATGTGAAGGAAAAGATTTTATGGCCTCTTCTAGGTTTCTGTCTTCCACTAGAGGTAAGTAAAATAGCATTATGACATTGTTGTTATTGTTTATTGTTTACCACTTAAGAAAATGTGGGTTTTAAAGCTTCTTGCTTTCAAGGCAACTCTACAGTTATGAATTAAGTTCAAAGACTCGGTTGGAGGAGCTGATGTCAATTGTTCGAGGATGTGCCAGTCAACATTTAAACCTAGTGAAATGAAAAGGTTTCCTCTTTCAAGAATATATGAGGAACTGGGCACCACAAAGGTAAGTTTTCCTTGACATTTAAGAATTTTGTAAAGTAGAACTGGAAAAACTAGAAAAATTTGTATGAGTTTTATGGACATTCACAGGACATTGACAGTATCTTGCCCACCAAATCTGAAGCAGAAATTGCTCTTTTGGATGAAATCACGCAAGAGGAGAACAATGTTGATGAGTCATGTCTTGTTGTCGACAGTTGGGTTAAGTGTGTCAGTGAAGGTTTAAAGGTCTTTTTTGAAAACATGTACGAACAAGATGTTTTCGCTCGAGAAGAACAAACAAAACATGCTAAAGAGCTAGCTCAGCAAATGTCAGACACAGAAGGCTCCGCCTCAGGATTAGCAGATGTTATGAAAAGCATCCAAAAACTAGGTGATCAATGCAAGAGAGTTGAGAAGAAAATGGACAAATTTGTCCCCAAATATGACAAAAGTTTAGCTCTACTTGAGGCATTTGTGAAGCAAGCCGATTAAGGAAAAACAAAGAGAAATAGTGAATAAGAAGTTCAAAGTCGGTTGTGAGAAATTTGTTTGTTTGTTTTATGAACTTGATTGTTTGTTTTCTATTTTCTTGAAGTTGTACACATTTAGAACTGATTAATTTAGTTTAAATTATGCTGAATTGCAATAGTAGCACAACACAAACCTTAATTTAACACAAGTCTTTAAAAGAATATTAAATGGTTAAAGTTTAACCATAGAAAAGTCTTAACAAAAACATAAAGTTTAAGGACTTGATTCGCAAGCACGTTTCATACAGATCATAACTCCTTAAGCTTTGCCAACACTTCAGCCATCACATCCACTTCCTTCCTTAATCGCCAACCTCTTCCTCGACACCGAAAACCCATGGTTGACGAAAGTGGAGGCCTTCGTCCTGCACGTCAAACTCGTAGGTAGTTTCACATATTATCAGTTCTACTTTCAGCCATATCAAATAGCTCTACCTAGTTTTACCAGTTTCACTTTACTGAATGCAAAGAAAATCGAAATTACCTTCTTGCACGTGAAGTATCTCCTCCCAGGTAAAGTATTAAAATATCTTGGGTACTTTGGATTTGTTGAGATTTCGTGGATGATTCATCCCCACATGGGAAAATTGTCAGAATCCCATTTTGGGCATCGACAACGTACTTAGTCATGTCGATGTATTTCTTCAGCTGCTTCCTCTCCTTTGCCTCGACGGATGGATCCTAGTAATTACATTGCCCCTTCATGAATTAGGAGAAAAGATAGAAGTGATGAAAGAGAGAGGGAGAGAATGAGAATGATGAGAATGAGAATGATGAAAGAGAGAAAATCTTATGTCAACAGGCTCGAGAAAAGTGAAAATTTCATTTTCCCGCCAAAAAATATTCTTAGTTATATAGAGGATACTAGTGTTACGAAAGTTTCATATAGTTCTACTTTTGTTGTTTTCCGTAATGTTTAGTTTTATATATACTTTAAGTTTGTTTTAGTTGTTTTACTGTTAATTTTAGTATTATGACATGTAATACTGATTGTTTTCAGCAATAATTTGTTTGAAATCAAGATTTCTTTGAATTTTCCTTTAGAAGCTAGTCTACACTAACAAAGTGTTCTTGAAAGTACAAGGTAATATATCAAAGCAATGAGAATGACTCATTTTCGTAACATATGTTACATTAACTACGAATGTTATATTACCCCACTAAAATTTCATTTCTTTAGTTTTACAGTTGATTTTATCGTTTAGACATATGTTAAACATAATTATGATTTTTTTACCTAGTTTTAATTAGTTCTACCATTCTTACAAAGCCAATACGTAGTTTTACACAGCAAATACCCCAATTTTACGCAGTTTTCCAAATCATACATGTTTTACAAAACAAAGGAAGGAGATAAATTCATTCACTACTACGCCTTCAAAATAACAACCAATAGAAACCAAGTGCTTGCCTTGTCGACTATTTTTTTGTGTCCTTTTACGTCGTTCTCCAGCCGACGGAAACCTCTTAATTTTTTTCTTCCCAGCCTCTTCAACCACTCGGGAGGTATGATCAGCAGCTGTTTTATTTCATCAGGTATAATCCATTCATACTCGTCTTGCACTATATAAATTATCCAGTAATAAGACAATGCCCACACTTCCGTTCAGTAATATTTTGTGCACAGCTCATGTAATTCTATCTTGATATCATGACCACGACCCTCGCCGACATCATCATCCTTTCTGAAATATATGAAAGCGGCAACTGCGTGGATTCAAAGATACTTTTCAAAATCAAACACCTTGCAACTACAACTTTTCGCTAACAAGTTTATGAAATAACTCTTTCCATCAACACAAGTGATCTCGTACTCAAGAGAATAACTGTTTAGCTCCCTCACAGGTAATTTCATACTCCACGCAAAGTACAAAGTATGATATTTTGAAACCATGTTTTTTCTTAACAAGATCCATGATACCTTTCGGACTTGGAGTTTCCATTTTTCCCAGATATTCCTCATTCAAAAGAGATGTGAATAATTGTGTTGAGCCTCTCGTCGTTTTTGTATTTTAACTAGTCCGAGAACATGAATGCATCTTTGTGTATGTTTTAATAGAGAAAATTTATGTATATAGAATCCCTGCGGCTCGTAAACCCCAACTACAGTTTGGTCGAAAACATTTTACCCCCATCGCGTAGGATCTGATTGTTTAATGTCATAACCAAAACATTTTTCAAATGCGGCTTTATCCATCAGCTCTTGAATCACCTTCTTACTTGCAAATTCTTGAAGCTTACTCAGACCGAAATCGTCTTCCCATGCCTCTGTAAATTGACTAGATTCTTCAAAAAGTGGATGCTTAACAAACTCATCAGCCATATGCAATCTATCCAAATCGGTATCCATTGCGGTACCCGCCTCTATAACATGCTCAACATTCTCTACCTCTAACACCTCGTTATGTTTCCTTAGCTCATCTCCTACGTAGAGAGTAATGACATTAGATCCTACATCACAATTTGGTTCCAACTCTTCATAGTTCATACCAAACGAACTTTCCCCCACTCTCGACAGTTGCTCGAGCTGTTCCGATCTACTCATGGCCTCCACAAGCAAAAGACATCTAGAATTCTCTTTATCGATGGAAGTCACGTAAACAAACAGATCTTCATCATCAGAAATAGTAAATTATTCCTTACATCCAGCAGCGAAATGTAGCTAACTTACAGTTTAACTTTACTTTCGTCCCAGGATAGCTTCTTATAAATACTATCTTCTGTCATTGACAAAGTTATATCCTCCGCCGATGTCTTCAATATTATACTACATATGCGACCATGAAATTTGAAATGTATGCTCACGTGCTTGTTCATTGTGTCCTACCAAAACAATGCAAAAAACTCAATAAATTATCCACAGTTGCCACCCAGTTTTATCAAGTTTTCCTTTCGCAAGAACTCAAATTGAATGATTTCGGTTCCGAATCTACTGCCTATTCACTTTCATTCAACCACTGAAATGCATTTTCTTACCAATTTCGTGTACTAATCAACCCATAAACACTATCAAAACAGCAATGTGCATACCAAATTCAACAATCAAATCCAATTGCAAACTCTAAACTAACATTTTTACTAATGCAGCTCGAGGAGGAGAGAATAACTAACCTCGATTTCAATCGTATTAATAGAATGCTCGACGGCGGCGACGATAGAGAAACACAGGGACATAAGAGACAAAACGACGTCGAAGAGGAGATGATGAGTCAAGCCGGTGATTTTTTTTTTCCATTTCTTTTCTTTTTTTAATTTATTTCTTAATGAAAGACATTTTAGTTTGCTCATATTTCATTAAAACAATAATGACATAAAAGATTAAAAAGAGAGATAAGAGATTGATGTATATTTTTTTATATGTTTATCAAGTGAAGCGTCATAAAATAAAATGAGTAAAAATATTTTAGGCTAGCGCTTAGAGAAGTAATGAGACCGGAAAAGTCAAAACCAAAACATTTTTCAACAAAGTGTCAAGTAAATATTTTCTTCGTAAATCATTCACAAGACACAGTGAAGTGAAAAAAGCGTAGATCCGAGGCGGTTTACTCAAAACCAAAAATCTCAACAAAATAAGAAAAATATAGCTCATCTTCTCAGGGCATATATTGGATTGAATATTTGATGAAATTTGATTTTTAATGAATTTTTAGAAGATTTTGATGAATTATAGAAGTAGTTATAATTTTTTTTGAAAATTCTTTGCAATTCCTCTTAAAACCATGTGATTTGATGTGATTTTAGTTCTTTACAGTGAATTTTATAAGATTTTTTGAAATTTTTGTTTCAATAACAAAAGATTTCACAAATGACTTCAAATCACTCTAAATGACTGTTTGAATACACCCGTGAATTTTTCATGTTGCAAAAAGAAAAAATAAAAACAAAAAAATCACCGACACACAACAAAATTACGGAAAATAAAAACACAATTTAATTAAAAAAATATAAAATTAAAAGAAAAGCAGATTATTAAATATTAACGACCTTGACGTCCTCTCTCTCCCTCTTCACTCGAAGCCTGCTTTGATTCCCACTTCCACCGAAAAGGAAGAGAAGAGAAGTTTGTTCGTTTCCCAATATAGAAGAAGAAGAAGAAGAAACAGTCTCTTTAGATCCGAATCCCGCTCCATCTCCACCGACGATTTTGCAACTCTCTCTCTCTCTCGATCTGCCTTGATCTTGATCTGTTCCCCCTCTTCTCTTCCAAATCTAGAGAGCTACTGAGTGAGTTCTTCGTAATCATTTCTGATTCTTTTCGTATCCTACTTGCAACTAGGTTTCTGCTTTGTTTTTGTCAATCGTTTGATGGATTGTTGTTAATAATTTCTGAAATAACTATTGGAAATTTCAATTCTCCTCTTTTGTTGTGTGTATTTGATCTGTGAAGCGATGTTTCAGTGAGGAAAACATGATTGGTTTGTTCTGGGTTTCTCATATCAGATCTATTGTTAGCAACTTTTATTAATGGCGTGATCCAAGATTTACTAGTTAATCTGTCAGAAGAAATGTTATTGCTATCCAGTTTGGGTTCTTTGGATGCGTAATTTTAGTGACTATCCAAAACTCTTCTCCATGATATTTGTTGTTGATAAATTATCAGTTTTCAGCTTCTTCCTGATTTGTTTTTACTTTCTTTAAGATAATAGCTTGTACAAATTTTTACGGATTTTAACAACAGTCACATATTTGAAGTTTCATTCTTGTTTTTTTGGTAGAATCTCTCTTTTGGAGTCATCATCAACTATACACAAAGGGCGATGAGGGGAAGATCAGATGGAGGGAAAAAAAGGCCTGTGGTTGTTTTGGTTTGCCTTGCAGCACTAGTACTTGTTTTTATATATCTCTTCTTTGGCTCCTCTAACCATGGGGCTTCAGCTATTGAATATGGGAGGAAACTTGGGTTGGGTGGGGATGAAGATGATACCAACAAGGATGTCACCTCTAGCTCTTTTTTTGTAGAAGATGGAGATAATGGTTTCACGCCAAGAAGCTTTCCTGTGAGTTCTTAGCCCTTTTTATATATATATATATGTACCTTTTTCCCCCACTTCTTTGTCCAATATATGATTAGAAAACATGGTTAAAACATCGTCACTATTTTTTTCCGTGCAAAGGTTTGTGATGACCGGCACTCGGAGCTCATTCCTTGCTTAGACAGGAATCTCATATACCAAATGAGATTGAAGCTGGACTTGTCTTTGATGGAGCATTATGAACGCCACTGTCCTCCTCCTGAAAGGCGATTTAACTGCCTGATTCCTCCTCCTCCAGGATACAAGGTGAGTTTTTCCTCCAGCTCTGTTGATATGATCAGGGTCTTAACATATTTTGCGCATGTTTGAAGCTGTTTTCATTGCCAATGTGTCTAGATTCCAATCAAATGGCCGAAAAGCAGAGATGAAGTTTGGAAGGTGAACATACCTCATACTCACCTTGCGCATGAGAAGTCTGACCAAAACTGGATGGTTGTCAAAGGAGAAAAGATCAATTTCCCTGGTGGAGGCACTCACTTTCACTATGGTGCTGATAAGTATATTGCATCAATGGCAAATGTAAGTCACTAGATTTATGCACAACAGAGGTAGTCACTTCTTTAATTACTGATACAGTTTCCTGGAAATTGCAGATGCTTAAGTTTCCAAACAATATTTTGAACAATGGTGGAAGGCTGAGGACGTTTCTTGATGTCGGCTGTGGTGTTGCAAGCTTTGGAGGTTATCTTCTTTCATCAGATATTATGACAATGTCCTTGGCACCAAATGATGTGCATCAGAACCAAATCCAATTTGCTCTTGAGAGAGGGATTCCTGCATACCTTGGTGTTTTAGGGACCAAGAGGCTCCCGTACCCAAGCAGATCATTTGAACTTGCACACTGTTCACGTTGTCGAATCGATTGGCTTCAAAGAGATGGTATTCTTCTTCTCGAGCTAGACAGGGTGCTAAGACCCGGTGGCTATTTTGCATACTCATCTCCAGAAGCATATGCACAAGATGAAGAGGACCTCAGAATATGGAGAGAAATGAGTGCTCTTGTGGAGCGTATGTGTTGGACGATTGCTGCAAAGAGGAATCAAACTGTAATCTGGCAAAAACCTTTGACAAATGATTGTTACCTGGAAAGAGAACCTGGAACACAGCCTCCTCTGTGCAATTCTGACAGTGACCCTGATGCTGTCTATGGTGTAAACATGGAAGCCTGCATCACTCAATACACTGACCGTGAGTTTTCATTCTTCCCCTTGCTTTTCATTATCCATTTAAATGACTTCACGTGTTGTGATATAGCTTATCTGATAGCATAGCCCACTGAAACATTTTTGTCGCATGCGTATTAGATGACCACAAAACTAAGGGAAGTGGATTGGCTCCATGGCCAGCTCGATTAACCTCTCCTCCTCCTCGGCTAGCTGATTTTGGATATTCCACTGACATGTTTGAGAAGGATACAGTATGTTTAGGCCCATCACCTTTTCTATTTGAGTCGAAGCTTCGCCAATATAGAGGCTATATTAACCTTACATTATTGCTTACTCATACAGGAAACTTGGAGGCAGCGAGTAGATACTTATTGGGATCTCTTGAGTCCGAAAATTCAATCAGACACTGTGAGGAACATAATGGACATGAAAGCAAACATGGGTTCCTTTGCTGCTGCTCTGAAAGAAAAAGATGTATGGGTTATGAATGTTGTTCCTGAAGATGGACCCAACACTCTTAAACTAATATACGACAGAGGCCTGATGGGCGCAGTTCATAGCTGGTAAGTTTCTCCCTTACCTTTCACTTCATCAGAAGTCAGAACCCAGTAACATATATGTTCCTCTAAGATTTAATTCTTATGATTATATTGCAGGTGTGAAGCGTTCTCAACTTACCCGAGGACTTATGATTTACTCCATGCTTGGGACATCATATCCGATATCAAGAAGAGAGGTTGCAGTGCAGAGGATTTGCTGTTGGAGATGGACCGTATACTTCGCCCAAGCGGTTTCATACTCATAAGGGACAAACAATCTGTGGTAAATCTTGTGAAGAGGTACTTCAAAGCGTTGCACTGGGAAGAAGTTGAAACCAAGACAGCCTCAGATGCAGACCAAGACTCAGACAGTGTGATACTCATTGTCCAGAAGAAGCTGTGGCTGACAAGTGAAAGCCTCAGAGATTTGGAGTGATAACGATGATGTTGGCGAGACCAAAAAACCGCCTCCAAACATGAAAAACAACAACATTCGTAAGACATCTCTTTTTTGGGAGAGAAACCGATGGAAACATACAACGAAGAAGTTTCGTTTTATAGCAGCAATTTGACGTGTCTTTTTCTTTTGATTTCTTAAAATTTCTTTCTTTACATACATATTCATATATGTTTGTTTGTAAGGTTCAGTAGAGATGACTCGGTTTCTTATTCACTTTAAACTACTTTTGGTGCAATTTTATGTATTAAAATTTGACTCATAGATTTATAAACTCTTTCGTAATTCACACTATTAAATACTAAATATACTCAACTGAGGTTTGAGAGGGTTAAGGATTGTTCAAAGAAATTTCCGCACAGAGTGATTATACTTGGTTTGTTGAAGCAAGAAGTAAAATGTTCTTTAACCTCTTTTTTAGGATGTCGATCCACCATGTCCGACGGTTGGAAGTGCTACACCGAGAAAATTTTAAAGTCATGATTTATTGTCCCTGCAATCACCACGCAATCTTTCCTCGTGTTTTGTCCTCACTCGTACGATTTCGAAAAAACACTTCCTAAAAGGTCACTCATCCTACTATTTCTTCAACACAAGCACGCTTAACTGTGGAATTCTATCAGAACAAGTGACCGAAAAGATAAGTGCACTTTGGTGACATACATTACAAGAAAACTGTCGATTTGGGACTGCATTTTGCGACTAAAAAATAGTCACAAAATTTGAGACCACTTTGGGACTAAATATGGACAAATTAACAACTGCACACTGTGTCGACGTTAGGTAGTCGCATAACTACGACTACATTCAAAAGTCTGTAAAACGTCGTAAATTAGCGACTAAATAACGAATAAATAAAGAGAAAACGAGAATCGTCGCAAAATAGTTGCAAAAATGCGACTATTTTCTGACAATATAATGCTGTAACAAAAATAGTCACAAAGTAGTCGCAAATGTACGACTGTTTCTTAACTAATACTTTCTGTTACACTTTGGTTGCAAAATAGTTAGAAGAGTGGTAGGTAATACACGTTGGAAATGATGGAGAAAGTAAGTGTACCAAACTTTAGCGACGATATGCGTTGGTTGCAAATATGTCTTAAACTAGTAGCAAAGTAGTCGCTAAATTGCGACTACATTTTTGTAGTCGCAAAGCAGTGACATATATTTTACCTATATATAGCAAACGACCCTCCTCCACTTCGTAATCATCTCAAACAAACGAGAGAAAAAAACACAAAGAAAATGTGGAATTTTTCTCGGGATTAGATGTATAATCGGATTGATCCCCGCACACAAAATATCTCGAGTGAGTTCGTGTCAGGTGTGGATCAGTTCATGAATTTTGCGAGTAGCCAGTCAATTGCAGAAAGTAGTGGAAGTAAGTTCTATTGTCCATGCCTAAAATGTCGAAATTCAAAAATTTTGTCGGGGTCAACAATATTGAAGCATTTATATAGTAGAAGTTTTATGTCAAACTCTTATATTTGGTATGAGCATGGTGAAGATTATAACGTGGTCGGTGGAAGAATGGCAGGAAGTAGTCATCATGGTTATGTAGATTATTCTAGTGGTAATCATCCAGTTGAATTAGGTGAAGGAAATGCATATGCGAAAATGGTGCATGATACATTTCGTAGGCCCTCTAATTTTGATGATAATTACCATCATCATGAACACGAAAGTGGTCATCATGTTCATGAAAAACCAATGCATGAGGCAAAAAAATTCTACGACATGTTAGATGCTGCAAACACACCAATTTATGATGGTTGTCATGAAGGTCATTCACGGTTATCGTTGGCGGCTCGGTTTTTGAATATTAAAGCGGACCGTAATCTTGCACAAAGTTGCATTGATGCATGGGCGGAAACTTTTGCAGAGTACTTACCGGAGGATAATAATGCAACTAGTTCATACTATGAGAGAAACGTTGGTGCGAAAGATGGGGTTGTTGTACTATACATTTGATGTATGTATAGATAATTGTATGCTCTTATGGAAACAAGACGAGAAGTTGGAGCACTGTAAGTTTTGTGGGAAACCAAGATATAAATCGAGCGAAGGGCGAACAAGAGTACCATTCAGTCATATGTGGTGTTTACCTATTACTGACAGACTCAGGCGAATGTGGTATATATCTTCCATTCAGTCAGCATGAGATGGCATGCCGAGCATGATTCAGAAGACGGGGTAATGTGTCATCCATCTGATGCGGCAGAGTGGAAGAATTTTCAACATTTCCATCCATCATTTGCACAGGAAAAGCGAAATGTTTATCTTGGACTATGTACAAATGGTTTTAATCCATTTGGTATGTCCAAAAATCACTCGTTGTGGCCTATGATCATGACTCCTTACAACTTACCCCCGAATATGTGCATGAACAAGGAGTATTTATTTCTTACAGTTTTGAATTCCGGTCCAAATCATCCACGAGCTAGTCTTGATATTTTCCTCCATCCATTGATCGAAGAGTTAAAGGACTTGTGGTATAACTGCGTTGAAGCATATGATGTGTCAGTAAATGAAAATTTTAATCTTAAAGTTGTGCTTCTATGGACTATAAGAGATTTCCCGGCATATGGTATGTTGTCGGAATGGACAACGTATGGAAGATTGTCATGTCTGATTTGCATGGATGATACAAATGCTTTTCAGTTGCCGGCCGGTCGGAAGACATGTTGGTTTAATTGTCATAGAAGATTTATTCCTAGTAATCATCCGTTAAGGAAGAATAAAACAAAGTTTTGAAGGAGAAACACGCTTTGCATGACTATCCACCTCAATCTTTAACTGGTGAACAAGTTTTATACGAGCGTATAAGGCATGTTGAACCACCGAAAACACTGTGTGTGGGGGAAACGGTCACGAAAACAAAAAGGATGGATACGGGAGATGGCATAATTGACATAAAGAAAGCACATTTTGGGAGCTACCATACTGGACAGATCTGATGCTCCAACACAATCTAGACGTGATGCATATCAAGAAGAATTTTTTTGATAACATTATACACACCGTTATGAATGTTAAGGACAAGTCAAAAGACACGGTGAAGTCAAGAATAGATATTGCAAGATTTTGTTCTCGAAAAGAGTTGCACGTTGATTCTCGTGGGAGAGCTCCATTTCCTATTTTTCGATTGAGTTCAAAAGCTAGACAAGCTTTACTAGAGTGGATTAAGCATGAGACTAAATTCCCAGACGGTTACGCAACAGACTTAGCTAGTTGTGCGGGTATCAATGGAGAAAAATTTTCCGGAATGAAGAGTCACGATTGTCATGTATTTATGGGACGATTGCTGCCCTTTGTCTTTGTGGAACTTTTACCGCGAAACGTACACCTTGCGTTGTCAGGTATATGTTCTTTTATGTATATATATATATATATATTATATTTAATTGTGACTCATTAGTTAGGATAATACATTGAAATAAAATAATAATCTAATGTATTTTTTAGGGATAGGATCATTTTTTCGTGAATTATGTAGCAGATCATTAGATACAGCCTGTGTGCGAAATGTAAAGGACAACATTGTCATGGTTTTGTGTAATTTGGAAAAAATCTTCCCACCTTCTTTTTCGACGTAATGGAGCATCTACCTATACACCTACCTTACGAGGCGGAACTTGGTGGGCCTGTGCAATATAGGTGGATGTATCCATTTGAACGATTTTTTAAGAATTTGAAAGGAAAGGCAAAGAACAAACGGTATCCAGCGGGATCAATAGTTCAGTCGTACATGAATAATGAAATCTCTTATTTCTCAGAACATTACTTCGCTTCGCACATTTCTACAGCTAGACGAAGAAGGTAAGAATACTAATTTTTAATTTAACTTATATAATCGCATAATAATTTGTTTTTATCCTCTTATATACTAAATTAAAAAGTTTCCATTCAGGTTTAATCGATATGATGAAGGGGAATTACCCATTTATCCTTCATCGATACTGGATATATTCACCCACGTAGGTCGTCCAAGTGGCAAATGTACGGAGTTTTCGTTAACCGAGAAAGATTATAAGTGTGCACATGCATATGTTTTACGCAACTGTGACTATTTTTGACTACTTGAAAGGTGATTTATAAATGATCTACAATTCAAAAGTTAGTTTTTAGAAAATAATTAATTTCAAAGTTAATGATCTAGAAATGAAAGGTCATAATGTATGCAAAACAGGTTGTGCGAGACTCAAATTCGTTTTCAATATCCGGAACTCTCAGATGATAAAGTCTCGTCAAAAAGAGATGAGAAATTTCATTTATGGATTCGTCAATATGTACTAATTAATTGATTACTCACTTAATAAGTATATATATATATATATATATATATATGGATATATCTATTTATATATATATGTTAATTTTCGCATATGTATACCATGTAAATATGCAGGTGAATACATTGAAACATCAAGAGAATTTTCCTGTTTGGGTGCATTAGGTGGTGGAAGGTCCGGAAAACAAAGCAAGATTGTGGCCCATGTATTTTGCAAGAGGATATATGTTTCACACAAAGGATTATGGAGACACGAAAAAAACGATGAACTACGGTGTTTGCGTGCGCGGTGAAAATTATTCAGACGCCAATGAGGAAGAAGATTTTTATGGGGTTGTAAGAAATATAATTGAATTGCAGTATCCAGGATTTTTAAATTTAAAAATCGCGCTTTTTACTGTGAAGGGTTTGACCCCACTATTGGAAAAGGAACTCGAAAGCGAGAAGACAGCATCGTCGATGTTCAATCATCAAGGAGGTATAAAAATTATGAACCATTTATTTTAGGTAATTAATATTCATCTTAATATATTATTTATTAAGTATATTTTCGTATATGTATGTAAATATTGAAATAAATATTTCTAACAAATATTTACTACTCCATCATGTGCAGCTTCTCAAGCTGATCAAGTTTGTATCTCCCATATCCACACGTTAAACGACCTCGGAAAATATGGCTCACGGTCCTGAAAGTTAATCCGAGAAATGTTGTTCAAGAAAAGTTTAACGAGAAAGAACTAGTTGCACTACAACAACCAACATATGAAGGAATGATTGGATCAATTGAAGAAATTGAAGTTGATACATTAGTTTATGCTAATCATCCACCTGAACAAATTGCTTTTGAAATTGGAGACGCCGAAGCGGGAGATGAATTTCATTGTAATGTATCATCGTCAAATGATGAAGATGAAGAATTTGAATAAAAATTAAATTGCAAGATGGTGTTGTAAAATACTTTACTCGTTTAAATAAAATAATTAAGTTCAGAGATAAATTTTAACTAAGAGCATTTCCAAAAAAAAATAAAAAACCAGTTTATTTAGAGCATTTACAAAACACAATACAAAACATTTTAATTAGAGCATTTACAAATTACAATACAATACATTTTAATTAGAGCAGTTACAAAATACAATACAAAACATTTTAATTAGATCATTTACAAAATACAAATACAATTTATTGAGTGCTCTCATGTCCTATGTCCCAACTATCTTCATGATACAAGAAGCATAAAAGTAGCTAGGAACACACAAGTGCAAATTTGTCTTTGCGTAAGATCATCAGCCTGAACTCTTGATATGCATTGAATGGTGAAACTCTTACCCAATGCAATGCAGTTACTTATACACATAAATGTGAAAGGTCTCCAACAGTTGCATCTTTTCACAACTCCTATCATCATTACACTTTCTCTCTACTAACTCTACAATTTCAAGTCATATTAACATGAAGTGGATAGTAATTAATAAAAAAAGGCGTCGAGACGGTGTGGTTTCACCATCTCTCAATACCCTTTAAATATAGACAGTTCCACAACCATTCCTTTATCAAGAAAACCCTACAACAACTCCTTATTCAAGATAACCCTAACCATACAAAACAACATGGTGCACTACAACATGCTTTCAGAGATCTAACCAAATGAGAGACTAACCGCATGGCGTTTCAAAGTTAAGATCCTACGTATCTACTCCTTCGAAGTCTTTGGAGATGGACCCTTTTGGAGTTACATTTTAGCAGACATCGCTGTAAGTTTAAACATGTTCACTATATTGTCGTTATAAACATGCAAGTAACATCTCTAACCCTAACTACATGTGCAGGGAAACAAGACTGAGATGATAATTCCATCATCTGAAGCACACAGATTCAAAGCACTAGAGAAAGGAGAAGGGAATTGGGTTGACATATTCTGTATTGAAGTCCAGGATGCATTTACAGGTTTTAAGCCTGTTAACTGTCCCTTCAGACTTGCTGTTTTAGAAATGACTGCATTTATGCCATCCCTCCTGAGAATAACCACCACTACATGAAATTCAAAAGTATTCATCAGATCAAGCACACCACAAACGTAAACATTCTCATTGGTATGATTTCTTAACACTATGATGGATTGAAACACCTAAAACCATTTAAGTCAGAGAAAAAATTATCTTGTAGATACTATGGGAGTGATGTTCAACGTCGAACCCCTTGAAGTCTGCTCCGACCCTAAAATGACAAAGATTGTGTTCCACATTAGTGACAACATGTAAGTCATAGGAAACAAGGTTTTTGTAGTTATAGATTAGGACATCCTTATGTTTTGTTCTCTATAGGGTACTTGACACAATATTTTATATTGTAGAGGTAACCATATGAGATGTGTTGCTACTGGAAAGGTTGCTTATGACTTCTAGGATGAGTATGAACTCAATATGGGTGCAGGAGTGGTGGTCGGGGTGCTAAAGATGTGGAGGATCTGTTAGCGTGAAAAAAGTGATGCAGAGCCATGGCTTAAAACCCATAAGGGCTTATCTGATTTCAGGTTCAACTCCCGGATGCAATATGTTGATGATTTCAGAAGAGAGCTAGCTAACAGTGACTCGTATGTTGTAAAATATGGGCCTATCGTTCCAATGTAAAATATGGGTTTTAACTATGCTTTGTTTCCATCTTTGTCCTTCTTATTTCAAGCTTGGTTTATTTCATTTATTTTTTTTATGTTGTTCCGGATGATTGAACTCTTAACTTTGCTATTTTCTTGGGTATGGTTTGTAATTTTTCTGTGTGAAATGCTTTATGTTTTATAAACTTTCTAATTGTCAAAGTTTACTAGGACTTACCTTATTACAGAGACTACGACTGTATGGAGTCTCTTTTTCCCACCTAAAGCTCATATGCGTTCTCCTGCATATCCATAAACAAACCACCTGTTAGTGAATGAGATCAAAGCTCTATAGGCAACATATCAATCACTTATTTAGTTATTAACTCACCTAGTTTGACAAGGGTGTTGTTTTCTTACCTCTGCAAAAAAATTCAGAATAACCCATCTAATTACTTTTGATGTTTCAACAAGCTCTAGATCGGTTGTTGTGAACTTCTCTGCATAAGGAGCGAAACTCACCTATCAATTGATCCAAACCAATTTGTAGAATAGTCACCAACTTAATCATAAATGTGAAATTGTCCATAAGACTAGTGTTCTTAACCATTGATGCCTCACCAGCACGAGAAAACTAACACATATCAAAACCAAACCAACATGTGATTCACAACACCTAAAACCAACTTGTAGATGAAATCTTCTTAGATGATCCTGAATTTGGCTAAGTGATGAACCATAACAGCAATCCTCCAAATGTCATAACACCACCTTCCGAATCAAAGTCATAGCATCACTTCCAAATCCTATAATCTCTCGAAAACTCTCTTGGAAATTTATCAATTCCTAATATCTCCATACCCTAACACCATCGCCGATAGAGAGAAAGAGAGATAGCATAAGCCACAATCAATTGCTGAAAATGAAAAACATATCATATAACTCAATGACTTATGCAGTTCCAATTCCTACTGTTGAGTCAATACGAGAAAGTTAGATCGTGATATCAAATTGGTGTTTTAAAATCCACGAAATCTAGGAAGCAACCTTCAAGATCTTTGTAGAACTCTCTTGGTCTTGAGGTGATATGAGTGAACTCTTGTCGCTGGAATTGGAGCTGGCTAGCAATAGTGAAAGTCAAAGTAATTTAGGGTTCTTAGTTCTTAACTTCATAAATATGAAAATTCTTTACCTCTACTGAAATTGGGAATTTTGAATGTAGCTAGATGAAAACGACCGAGACGGAGCCGCCGAAATTGAATAGGCGTGTGACGATGGTAACATTTCTTCATCTCTGTCGGAGTTTCATCGTCACCGAAATATGGGGTTTGCAAACAGAAAGAAGAGAGAAAATGAGAGGATTAGGGTTCGAAGGGTGAGGAATCGGAGAAATTCAGAGGATTAGGGTTCGAAGGGTGAGGTATCGAAAGTGGAATAATTGTGGGAGAGAGTGGTAAAATTAGTTGATTGTGAGATTCGACCAAAATAAAGTGAAAGAGGAATTGGGAATTGTCATTTGCATTTCTCGCTAAGATAGATGGTTCGAAACCTTAGAAACATGAGATTTCTAGGGTTTTAGCCACAGTCAAAAAATAGTCGCAAATTACCCACTATTTTGCGACGAAACAGACAATTTGTGATTCCTTACGGTCTATTTTGTAATTATTTTGGGTTTTTTGAAAATAAGTATTCATCACATGGACATATTTAAACATATAACTGATTATTTGTTTCTTCAATCCAGACATAAAAAATGAATGAATAAAACCAAATACATTTGTCAAAAGAAATTAGTACTCTTTTTTGCAACATCACTTAGTATGATAAGTGATTTAAGATGTTAATGAAATGTTTATGTATGTTTTAACAATTTTAAATATCAAAAGAGGAATCAATGTCTGAACTTATGCCCATTCGAAATGTAATTTTGCAATTTACAAAATTCAAGATTTTTCTATTCATATATGTAAGTAAACCTATGTCACATATTTAATATGTAGTGTATATATGGAACGGTTGGGTTTTAACAATGGTTACAAAACAATCGCAAAGTACCAACGATTTTGCGACGACTCAGAGAATTTGCGATTCTTTAACAATTACATAGTGACTATTTAGGGTTTAGGGTATGGAGCTATAACGATTTACTGATAGTTACAAAACAGTCGCAAATTACCGACACTTTTGCTACGCAACCGAGCATCTTGTGACTTTTTAAGGTCTATATAGTAACTATTTATGTTTACAATATCTATATATATGACTTATTATTTGTTTCTTAAATCATAACATAAAGACCAATAAATATAAGAAATACATTTTTCAATGTAAAGTATGTCATTGTTCTTTGAAATTTGAAGAAAATCACATATTGTGTTTAGTGGTTGAACATTTTTAAGAAATTTGAGTGTTGGCTAGAATAAATTTTAAAATCACAAGATCTATCATTGTATAACATATGCTCATATGATAATGTATTTATTGAATTTACTAAATTCTGCAAAGTTCTATTATTATATGTAAGCCTATGTTATCTATTTAGGGTTTAAGGTTTTGATTTTTAAGATTCTCAAAAAATCAGAAAACAGTCGCAAATTACCGACAATTTTGCCATGGAGTCAACTATTTTTACTACTTTACGACTTTATAGTCACAATTTTTGATTTTTTCCACTAAAACTTTGGCGGTTTCTTTTACCATTTCTCTTAATTTAGCCCTATCACAATCGCATCAACATAACAAATCAGAGTTAAGTTGTTATACCAAAACACTTATCTATTTCATCTTCTTTCACGACTCTTCTCTCGAAATTCTCTCATCCATCTCTCAATCCCATCTCAATTCTCATCAGTTCTGCGGATAAAGATTGTCGATCATGGCTGCAAAGCCGAGTAGAGGAAGAGTTGGTCGATCTAGTGGAGGGGTTAAGTCAACCGGGACTAGAAAAGTACCCGGCGGAGGGGAGAAAAGTCTGACAATCGATGCTCCGTCTCCAACCGGTGGTTCTTCACACGCGGCTGCTTCGCAAAGGGCTGTTGCTGCCTCTGCCATCGGTTAGGGTAAAGCCGTTCTACAATCCTCTCAATCCTCAAATCCTTCTTCAACTCCCTCGTCAACTCCTTCTTTCAATCCATCTACATCAGCGACGGGTTCTCTCTCCCAAACCCATAACTAATCATCTCTCCCCATCCAATATTTTCACCACACCCAAGACCAGCATCACAATCACAACGACACTCAGAGTCGCAACCACAACCACATACCTTCGTATAACCTCAGCCCCAAGCACAAACAAACTTTGTTCTTCAACCACCTAAACCGTATCGTCCCCAGCCCCAACCCGATGAAGAAGCTGAAGACAATGACATCCAGTTTCCGGATAGTGAAGATGACCAGCCTAATAGAGAAGCTGCATACGATTACGATGAGAGGTTAGATGCTTTGTTAGCACTTCCAGGACGTAAGAACCTGCCACGGCTGAGCACCGTTCGTGGCCCTAGGGTGAAGAATCTTTAGTAAGGTCTTATACTTTTCTAACATGAATTCCGTAAATTAGGATTGTCTAGAAACAATTAATATATTGGTTGGGAACATATCTTAAATTTGTTTGGCTTATCTAACCACTAAGTAGTGTGTTAATAGTATTGTGATTGTAAGGCAATGCATTTTGTATGTCTACAGTGTGATTTCAAGACATATTCAACTGATATGTCTAGTAATAGTCTACTGATATGTCTATAAAGTGTGATTTCTTACTATGTCTCCCCCTACTCTCTTGATGCATTGTTGTCTGTTGTTTGTGCTGATCTGATTTGATTATAGACAAGGTATATATTGTTGAATATAGAGAAGTTATATAATCTCAGATGGCTGAGAATATGATTCTAATGTTAGTAATGCTGTTGCAAGTGTTCTTTACTTTATTTATATATTCAACATCCTGTCTACTTTATTTATATATCCAACATCCTGTCTACTAAGCTCTCGTAACATCACATTAAGACTAAATTGATCTATGTAACAAATGTTTGTAATTTACTAAGGTACTAGGTGTTGGTTCGTGCAGGTGCACGAGCATGGATAATTTTTCACAAAAAATTATAAGAACCAAATTTTAGTCTGTTATATTAGGTTTAGGCATTTTAAACTTGGTGTTCTTAGGTTGTTCTAATTAGCATTGAATGAATTATCAGAGAACGTCGAAAGAAACATATATTTTAATCTATATGTTTATTGATGTTTGTATATCATGTTTGAAGTTTTGCATGATAAATTTTGACATATATATCTTTTGATTATTTAGAAGTTATTTCTCTAAGAATGAAAATTAAAATGAAATTTCATTACTCGTAATGTATCATTTTCTGTATAGAATTTTCTATTTCAGCCGCAGAAAATAGAAATAGCTCTTGTGATAAAAAGTAACATTTTTCTTCTGTTGAATGATGTTTTAACAAAATTTTGTGGAATTTGTTTTATCTTAAGATAAATATGTGAGTGAACCAATCTGCTACATTATTGCAAAGGGCTTCTTTTGAATACTTGATAGAGTGATATCACATATGCATATGTCTATCCACAGAAAGAGTCGGTAGTGGTCGATGGTATTTCCTAAATGGAGCCTGTTGTTGCGCTATTTCCAGATGTAGAATATGGTTGCTTGAACTGAGAGTCTTTTGGCTTCTTTGGCATGTCTCCCATCAGCCATGTGATTAGTGAATTCCAATTTGGAAAGAAGCAGTTTGAGATTCCAAATGTTTGCAGAAACTTACACAATATGACTTGGCTATCAAATATGGAAACTTGCCATATTTGGAAAATTGTCATATTGAGAAACTATCCAAAAAGAAAACTCTGGACTAGGCAAAACGGAACGAAAAATATGAAAAGTTCAGGAAAAGAACCTAAACTGGCAAAACTGGAACGAACCTATTAGATCGGACCAAACCGGCTAAACCGGTTGAGGTCGACGACCTAACAGACCCTAACCGGTTAAACCAACTAACTAACCTAACTGAAGACTAGAAAGGAAAGAAAAGAAAAGAAAGAAAAGAAAGAAAAGATAGACTTACCGGAAAAAGCGTCGGAGCTCGCCGGGACCTTCCGGAAAACCGCCCGGTACTTGCCGAAAAAAAATCAGAAAGTTCACCGGAAAAATCCCGTGAACTCGCAGAAAAGAACTCCGCCAGAGACGATGGCTAAAAGCCTGTGGGGACTAGCCGAAAAGTCGGCCCCCTGTGCAGAACATTATTCTGACTTGTGAAGAAAATAAGAAGGGAAAGATTATATTTATAGGGAAAGGATGGGAAGGAAGAAGGATCAGATACCCGATGTGAGACATTTTAAGAAAAAGAGAAAGTGGACATTTTAATTCAATTGAATTAATAGGCTTTAAAGTTTTTATTTATGAAAAACTAAGAAAAAAAAGCTTGAAGAAAAATGAAAAAGATAATGGGCCTAGAAAACGGGATGTTACAGAATCATTGGACGAGAACGCTACAATTTTATGCAGGTTACTTTGCCTTCTCTTTTCTCTTTGGCTCTATCCTTCCTAACATCTCTTAATTTTATGAATAACATCTTTATCCAGAATATTTTTTATTTTTTGTTTTATTGGGTCTACTATTACCTGTGTGAACCAAAGTAGCATCTAAGACTAGTTGATGAGGTTTAGTTTCCAACAGTTGTTTATCTTCTGGCTTTTAACATACAAGATGGTGTGTCCTATGTTTCTTTTCATCATCACTTAATTCTTTTAGTTTTCTTTTACTCACAAGTCGCAAGTCTCGTTAGTTCCACTTGATAGCTTTGGCTTTGCTGATCACTTGGGAGTCAGCCTATGGTGCTGTTGTTTGTTTATCCAGATACTGCATCTGGATGCAGATGTCGGATGACGTTCGTTTCCCGCAAATTATAAACATGATCTCGATGAAGTAATTGGATGCAAATAAAAACTCATCCAAAAAATCTACATATTTTGGATGAATTTGTTACTAGAGTTTGGATGAGTTTTGTTCATCCAAAAAATTGTAAAACCGATAAATCGTAATAAAGCTGCCAAAACCGCAAAATCCTACAAAACCACAAAAAATCGCAAAAACCAAAAATCCAAAAATCGCAAAAACCACAAAAACCGTAAAATTTATAAAAACTGTCAATACCACAAAATCCGTAAAAACAGTCAAAACATAAAATCTGTAAAACCGTAACAAACCACTAAAACCGTAAAACCCGTAATAACCGCAAAACCGCAAAAACCGCAAAACTGACAAATCAGCCAAAAATCGCAAAATCCGACAAAACCACCAAAACCGTAAAATCCTACAAAACCGTAAAAACAGTAAAAACTGCAAAGTCCGTAAAAACCTTCAAAATCGCAAAATCCGCAAAAAAATAGCGAAACAGCAAAATCTGCCAAAACCGGCGAAACCGCAAAAATTATATAACCGAAAATCCGTAAAAACTGTCAAAATCGTCAAAACCACAAAATCCGCAAAAACCGTCAAAACCGCAAAATCCGACAAAACCTCAAAAACCGTAAAAATCGCAAATCCATAAAAACCGTAAAACCCGCCAAAACCGCAAAATCCGCCAAAACAGTCAAAACCGCCGAAACCAAAAAATTCGACAAAACCGCAAAACCGTAAAATCCGCAAAAAATCGCCAAAACCGCAAAATTCGCCGAAACCGCAAAACCGCAAAATCCGATGAAACAGCAAAAACTGCTAAAACCGCAAAAATCGCAAATTCGCGAAAACCGGCAAAAACGCAAAATCCACCAAAATCGCCAAAACCGCCAAAAATCGACAAAACCGCAAAACCCGTAAAAATCACAAATCCGTAAAAATCGTAAAAACCGCCAAAACCACAAAATCCGCCAAAACCGCCAAAACCGCAAAATCCGCCTAAATCGCCATAACCGTAAAATCCGCAAAAAAAAACCACAAAATCCGCCGAAACCGCAAAACCTCAAAATCCGCTGAAACTGCAAAAACCGCAAAAAACCGCTAAATCCGCAAAATCCACCAAAACTGCCAAAACCGCCGAAACCGAAAAATCCGACAAAGCCGCAAAACCCTAAAATCTGCGAATCCGTAAAGACCGTCTAAACAGTCAAAATCGCCAAATCCGACATATCGCAAAACCGTAAAAACCGCAAATTCGTAAAACCGACATAGCCACCAAATTCGACAAAACCGCAAAAAAGCAGAAACCTCAAAACCCCCCAAAATCGCAAAATACAACAAACCGCAAAAACCTTAAAATCGTAAATCCGTAAAAACGTCAGAACTGCAGAATCTACAAAAAGAACCGCCAAAACTGCAAAAACAGTAAAAGCCACAAAAACCGTATAAGTTGCAAAAACCAAAAAATCCATTAAACCATAAAAACCGCAAAAACGCTAAAAATGCCAAAACCGCAAAAAATTATTTATGAAAGAGATAAAATTATTTTATAAAATGATTTTTTATAGCAATAATAGTTTGATGTATTTGGATGCAATTGCAAATGCGCAAACGAACAAACTTGCGTTCAAATGTTGCATTTGGATGCAAAATTCAAATGCAAAAACAAACATCATCCAGATACAGCAACGAGATGCAACATCCGAATGCTGCATCCAGATACACAAACAAACGGGACCTATGCGTTACAATCACTTTAAAGAGTACTAGGGGAAGTCCCGCGCTACGCGCGAGTTTGTGTTTGTTTTTTTCTAACTTCTCAAGTTTGAGGTGCGGTTTGATGAAATTATTTTTT